>JAODUK010049681.1:0-19266 GCA_027564635.1 Typhlichthys eigenmanni
TTTACGCTGTGCCAGTAAGTACATTTCCCTCTCTTTCGCACCGTCAGTGTGTACAACAGTGTTCTGTGGAGGCTATGGTCGTAAGGGAGCCTCCAGCCCCTCAGTCACCTCTCTCCATCTCAGGCAAGCACGGGATACGCCACCGAGTGTATTTCATCTGTCTGCAATTTATCTACCCCCCCCCCCCTTCCCCATGGTTCTTTCCCTCTATTTTCCCCCACATCTCTCTCTCTCTCTCTCTCTCTTTTCCATGCGTTACATTTCTCCTCCTTCCTTCCTGTAGTTCCCACATAGCGCCTGCCCGCTCCTGGAGCCCGAGGAGCAGGAGTGTTGACTTTGGGAGGCGTCCAGCTATATGTAGCCTACGTCTGTGAGGCCAGAGGCTGCCCATGTTGAGCCAAGACAAACAGCCGGGCTTCCACTCTGACAGCAAGGCCGGGCTTTCTGACAAGGCAGAGAGAAAACAGTATATTCTCCCCTTGTTATTCTCTCTGCAGCCCCCCCACTTCCATCCCGCACTGCCTGTCTTTGTTCATTCTCTCGGTGGGGGCCCTTAAGAGTTGCAGATAAATCTCTTATTCCCCTCCGCTGGGGCGCTCTAATGTTTTTATTGCGATGATAGGCGATTGGTTGGCTTTAGAGGGAATGAAGACTTGCCTTCTCATGGAATGGACCCTGACCTTGGCTGATAATGTGATTGACGAATAGGAGCTCCAACTGACTATTATACAGATTGCACATTAGCTGATTAAACTGCTTCAATTGATTGAAGCACTAAAATAATGATCATTTGAGCGGATCAACAATACAAGTTGTGTGTGTGTGTGTGTGTGTGTGTGTGTGTGTGTGAGAATTTGACAGCGAATATGTTAAACCGTATAGCCTACTGTTAGATTCTGTAACAGTAGGCCAAGTGTCTGTCAGTGACGGACAGGAGAAGAGAGGAAACCGGTGTTGAGAGAGCAGTCCCCAGAGGGCCTTACAAAAAAGCATGTGTATTATGACCCTGAAGCACCACAACACACAGCAACCCCCCCCCCTCTTCCCCTTGATACAGAGTGGATTGTCACTGCGCGCGGGGCACTATAGCACCTGTAGCCTGACCACATGACGTTGTGACATAAGTAACATGCAACCTTTTTAAAACCTGTTTTTATTCAAAGAAGCATGTGTGTGTGTGTGTGTGGGGGGGGGGCGAGCTGAACCAACAGATGTGCGCTGTATTGAGGCGGTGCGTGTAGACCGCTGACACCAGGTGCGCCCTTTGTCTCGCCTAGCCTTTAAGTCCACTCGCCTTGTGATTCCCCTCCCCCCTCTCTCCCTCTTCCCAGCCATGGAAGGAGGGCAGTATTGTGTGAGAGAGAGAGAGAGAGAGAGAGACCAGGCTCCTTCTGTCCTTCCCTCACAGGTGACTGCTGGAGGTCCCAGCTGGCCAGTTCTTGGCCGATTAGATCCATATGGTATGAGGGCCGGGGGGGGGGCATTAGTGGCACGGGTGTTATAGAGGGCGATGGCTTAACCCTTTTCTGCCTTGGGCTCTTTCTCCCTGTTGCTCCATCCCCGCTATCGAAACCTTTCCTCTACTCTCCGTGGTTGTCTGCTGCTCCCTCAAGTCTCTTCTTAGCCCGTGTACGCTCCGATCTGTTCTGTGCTTTCTGGGAGACACTTAATGTAATTGTTGTGGCTTGTGTTGAGTGCTTTCTGAGCGCTCGGTGAAGGCCCTGAGTCTTGGTAAAAGCATTGTTGTTATCAGCGGTCCTGAGTCTTAACCTGCGTGAAAGCCTCTGAAGCTCAAGGCTAATAGTCACTCTGGCAGGGGGACAAAATGACAGATTAGGTTTTGTTTCCATAGTGCGGCGTGCTGTACACAATGCATGCTGTAACAGAGTTCCAGCCCAGCACACAGGCTGTTTGAAACAGAATTGTTTTTTTTTTACCAGTTTCAACCCTATAAAGGCTTGTTTTAAACGGCAATGCAGGTTTGCGTTATCATTTCTCATCCACAACATGGTTATTGGTAGGCTAGCCTCATCCAGCGATTCTGAATTGAAAAACACAATTCACAAAACGTCTTTTTACCTCTATAATCATATTTAAGAAGATCTTCCATTTGCTACCTGGGTCTTCCACACTAATGCACCTGCAAAAGGCAGAGGCAATTAAAGTCAATTGGATGTCTTTCATGCCGACGAGCTTCACCTGTAGCTGAACAAACAAGGCACACCTGGCTAGCAACGACAGCCATGGCTACGGCTGAATATCTCCTCTTCTGCCGGCACCAGGCAGCTAGCCGCTAATTCAAGAATACAATAGACGAAATAGCTAGCAAAGAATTTAACCTAAACTAGTTTGGGAGAAGACTTGAATGATAAAGACATTTAACAAGTAAGCAACCCTAACCCTATCTGTTTCAGGAACAATTTTGATATAACCAACCTACCAAGTAATGCTTTAGTATCCATTGGCATGTTTACAATGTAATGTTAGCACACAATGTCTAATGGCCTTTCTTGCTACAGTACGAGCAAATCACTATTGCATAACGAGTCATTAATATAACATTGTGACTTCCTCATCTAATCCTGCTGATGTGCAGAGCCTTCTTTGTGTGCTGTGCCTTTTGATCTCTTTAGACAGGGGGTGACAGGTGGCATTCAGAGCAGACAAACACCTACATCCTCCTCTAAGCCAACATTCACCTGAGTTATAACACTAGACCACTTAGTGCGTGTGTGTGTGTGTTCAGACTGCTGTGACAGCTGCTTCCCCGGTATGTGTCATGCATAGGTACAGTATTCAGGTGCTACTTATCCAGATGAATTCATCTAGCAAGGTGCACTCTAATTGACAAGCAGAGACAAGTCTCTACACACACACACACCTGATGTCTTCTGTCTCAGCTATTTACATCTGGTACGGCTGAAGACAAAGTGTGCCGCGACTTAAGAACACAGCTGCAACCTAATTCCCTTGTTTTCAGGCAAAGACGCAGATGCAGAATCAGACGTGTGATGCATCTGACTGTCGGTTGTTTGTTCTGGATTAATAGACTTAATGAAACACAAGCGGTTACTGGTGGTAACAAGTTAACATGTTGTCTTTTAGTCAATTGCAATTCATCACTAGGCCTAAATCATAAAAATCCTATTTGTGAATAGCAGAAAATAAATGTCCATATGTTAGTTCTCTGTGTACAAAGTTGTTTACAAGGGAACAAAGCTGATTAAAGGCATATGCCCCGTTGATTCTGTTATTGAGACGTCATTCTGATTTCCTGGCCATACGGAGGGAATGTGCAAGTCTTTGGAACCCGTTTGTGTGCGTGTGTGGCAGGCTTCTTGCCATGGTGTGTGTGTGCGTGCGTGTGTGTGTGTGTGTGTGTGTGACAGCCCAACTGTCTGCTTAGATTCCTCCTTCCTGCCCCCTATGTTGGTGAACAGGTTGAGAAGAGGCAGGCAGACCAGAGGGCAGTGAGCAGGGAGGGAAAATCAGGTGTTTAGAACTGCAAAGCAGAGGGAATGGGCACCATCGCCTTAGGATAACACTGTATTGTAATGCATGTGCTGTCTTAACACTGCAAACGCTTGACGGGAATCTTTACCACCTATTGTAAGCTGCTCAGAGTTTGGCTTGCTCTTTGTGACTATACAGGTTTGGTTAGAAGCTTGGTTTTGTTATTCAAATGTCTTTACTTTGGAGCTTTTTTTTCCATTAAGAGATTCCACAATATATTCTTATTATCAAGATAGGTTTGTGTTCTAACTCTGATAAAGACATTTAGTTTGGAATTGACAGCAGCCATCGTTAAGAAGAATGTGTTTAGACACTATAAAGATTGATTAAGTATTGTGTGTAGTTCTACAGAGATCTTGTCAGTGAATATAGTATTTGAAGCCTCTTTGCATTACATTTTGACTGCGATGGGCTAAACTGTGGCCTTTGTAATAAGTTCTAGTGAGAGACATGAGGCATGGTGTACAACTTGAGCCATTATGAAGGCCCTGTAGCTCAAGGCTGTCGACTTCATAGAAGTGAAAGGCATATAGAGGGCGCCATTGAAGTCAGAGCCCTAAAAGCATGAAACCAGATTTTAAAAGCTGCTCTCTGCTGACCCATGACCCGCAGGACCTCGCTGGTCTATTAATTGTCTTTCCTAAAGCAGTTAGAATCGTCTGATCCACTCTAAATGGAGACGGGATCGGGCCTCCATGCCTCTCTACTGCACAAAGGCAGCCTCTGGTCACCTATTCATTCCCCTCTCCCAGACCCTTATCTGGTGGTCTCATTCAGCATTGAAAGCATATTGACAAGTATGCGTTTAACATTCAAAAGATTCAGCTATCTTGTTAGTAAAGCGTGAAATAGCTCTGTCCCTTTCTTTCTTGCTCTCTCTGCCCCCCCCCTCCCCCCTCTTTGATGGGTAGCTCAATAGGAGGGAGCATTCTTGTCCCGCACAATGGCTTTCTTTAGCATTTCTTGTGTTATGGATCTGAATGGTTAGTAGAGAAGGCCTAAACCCAAGACATCTGGTTCTTTTATTGAGGTGCATGGGCAGACTTGGAGAGCCACTGAGCTTGTGTGTGTGTGTGTGTGGGGTGGGCACCCTGGTTGCCTTCGGCGACAATGGCTATAGATTTAAAGTTTCTGCATTGATTAAAACTTTTCAGTTGATAGGGGAAACTTGGGATGGTCTTTTTGTTTGTTTATTTTTTTAAACTTAGTAGTCTTTCACTGTGGCCCATCTGTTGTTCCTGACGTCTAATGAACCTGCCAAAGAGTAACTCCTCCTATTTACCAGGTTTCCCAAGAAAATAGTTATTTCTATAGAAGCCTCTTTGTGTGTGTTGTGTACCTTTAATTTAAAGCATTGGTGCATTTGCAATGCTAGATGTCACTGAAAAGCTGCTCAATTCAGTAGGGATAGGATATAACATATATTCTTTATCTTTTTATTATTTAACCAGCAGGTCCCTTGAGATAAAAAATCTCTTTTTTTTTTTTTTTTCTCTCTCCAATTTTTTAAAGGAGACCTGGCCAAGATAACACACCTCTACAAAATATAGAACATTTAGAAAATAGTGTAAATAAAAAAGTTTTACAACATCCATTTTAGGAATAGCAGATACTCTCCTCGGTTACACAGTTCTTAATCAAAGCTTTGAACTCTCCCAAGGAGACGTCAAGATGTAGTGTGTTTTGAAGATTATTCCATGACCAGGGCGCAGAATAGGAAAAAGCTGCTCTACCGAGCTCCTGAGCAAATCCTTGGCATCCGATAGATCAGCCATCTAGTGGAACGCAAATTATGACTGTTAGTGAGTGATATAAGATTACAGATATGAAGGAAGTTTGCCCAATATAGCTTTGTAAATAAAGATATTTCTGTAGCCTAACAAGAAATTATACTGTTAGCGTTTCTCCTTGATTACAGTGTAACTGCATTCCCACACAACATTTGTCCTGCACACATTACAGTTGCAAACGTAGCATCTGACCTGACGTGACCTCTCTCCTCTTGTTGTTGTGCAGACAGTAAAGAGAACAAGAGTCCTGCCATGCCCTCTTCTCCTGTGGATGCTAAGACTCACTCCAGATCGGCCCATAGCAGCAGTAGTTCCAGCTCCGCCATGCCCCCCCTGCCCTCGGTCAACCCCAGCGGACCACGCCCTGCCTCCTTCTCCAGCACAACCTGTACGCCTCCAGCCTTTCTACCTGGTCCACCTTTAGACAACATTAGTACGACCAGGTTGCATTTACCCAATCAGAAGCAGTTCCCCACCCAGTCACGATTAATTGATTTGAGCTATATTTTTACATGGACAATCAACATTTCAGTCAAAGTGCCGGTAGTAGGCAACACTACACAGCTATGGATGGTGTGCACAAGTTGCTTTTAGCCACTCCAGTATATGCGGCATGGCAGACGTGTGCGAGAGAGCTTGTGTAAAACAGCCATGATTGTGATGGGCTGGGAACGCCTTCTTGCTTCTGATTGGTTAAACCTGTGTTCACCTTTCATGTCACTTGGCTATAATGGAAAACAAACGTAAACGGTTGCTGACCATGGGTGTTAGGCGTTCATTTTTTATCTTCCCCTGTCTTTCTCCAGTGACCAACGGCAACCACCACTCCCCGCCCACGCTGAATGCAGTGCCGTCCCCGCCTCAGCGCTATAGCAACGGGCCATCGTCGTCTTCCTCCTCGTCGCTGGCCAATCAGCAGCTACCAGCAACGTGCGGGGCACGCCAGCTGAGCAAGCTGAAGCGCTTCCTCACGACCCTGCAGCAGTTTGGCAACGACATCTCCCCCGAGATCGGAGAGAGTGTCCGCAACCTTGTCCTCGCGCTGGTGGTGAGAACCTCTCCGCATTAAGGGCACTAGTATGGACCTAGCATAAACGACTGTTTTTGTTCACGGTTGGTTTCTTCCATTGTGACTGACATGTGACTTGTAACTGCGGTTGTAAGAAACCCTGTAGGTTAAGGCAATTTCTTAAACTCTTCGTCTATTTCCCAGAATTCAACAGTCACCATTGAGGAGTTCCATTCCCGGCTGCAAGAGGCCACCAACTTCCCTCTACGGCCTTTTGTTATTCCCTTTCTCAAGGTAAACAACCCCTTCATCCAGCTATCAATTCTTCCTTTTTTTTGCATTGTTCTTGTGGATAACTTGGGTATTCCCTGGAAGAATACTGGTTCGTATCTTAGCTCAGCTGTAAACCATACACGCTGTGTGTAGCCTGGGGCCTGTCTTGCTCTGACAGTGGTGACAGCGTCACCCTTTCGTCAACCCTACATCCCTCTAACTGTCGTTGAACAACCACAGGACACAATTTACCACAGAGGACGAGTGGCTAATGTGTGTCCTTAAGTTAACTGCTACTTTAATCTAGTATATTAAGTGAAGGTTAATTTTTATGTGGATTTTAAGCAATGAAGTCGGTAGTGATGAAAATATTTCATATTATGTACCCAGCATATACTGTCCATTATTCTGAAAATGTGCTCTGTAGGTTTTAAAATCCAATTAACCACTTCTCCGCAGTTCAAAGTAACAAATCACGTTTTGTGTGTTGAGTTAACGAGCTTCAGGTGAGTGTAAGTTTAATAGCCTCTTGAGCCTTTTTTGTATCCAGGGGAGTCTGCAAGACTATACGTTTTAAGAGCTCCCTTAAGGAAGGCAGCACATAAATTACACTTCAGTCAGCTTGTTGCTGTTACTTCGGGCGGTACAAATCTGTTCTCTTTCCACGCTTGCTCCTCGCTCGGCACTGGAGACCATCCGCCTGTCTGTCTGAGAGCGTTTAGACAAGAAACGTCTGTTTTCCTCATTTCACTAAATTACGATAACGGGGGTGCCCACAACGTAATCCTGAACACAAGAGTAGACCTTTTTATATGACGAGAGAGCATAACAACATATAAGGATTAGAAATATACAGATGGGGAAAGGGAGAGGGGCGAATAAGACGAAAAGCTGGGTAAGAGGGACAAATCGGAAGTGTGAAACATGCCCATAAAGCTGTCTTTTATGGGTTTCAGTGCGCCATATGGAGCCGGCTCCCATTAAAACGGAAGCGTTCTGCTGCCAAGGCGCCACCAAGCTAGCATCCGCCCCCGACTGAACCCCAGAACGCCCTCTGCTCCCCTGACAGACAACACGTGTGTTGGAGCCAGAGCCCCAGGCAGCCAGAGCAGGGTAGAGGGGAGATAGATGGGTGTTAGAGGAACAGAGGGCTAAGGAGAGGGTATAGGCAACCGTGAGGTGAAAGCATATAGGGGTCTTTGACAGGGAGAAACAGTATTATTGAGAGACATGGGAGAGCTTGTGGTATGGGAAAATGAATTTGGTTGTTTACAGAAAGGGTCTCCGGGAGTAGTTGGAGGTAGAGGGTCTCAGTTTAATAGTTTGGGGAGGGATACGTTTATTTATTTGGTTGCTGAAGTTAGAGAGGGGAAGTGGTGTAATTACAAACACACCAAGGTCTGGTCCTCATTAAGGAAACGCAGAGAAGCAGATAGAGATTAAGAGAGATAGAAGTAAGGAGACAAGCTCTGGTAGGAACAAAAAAAAAGGTTGCGAGAAACAGAGCCTTTGTAATCTAATATCCCAGTTGATTCATTCTTCTTTTTTTTCTTTTTTTTTTCTGGCCCCCCTGTAGAATTGCGCCCTTCGTCGTACTATAATATATATAATAAGCACCTGGTAAAGGTACCACGCTCCAACAATGCTAGTTAGCAATTCTACTATTGTGGCCATGTTACCTGAACAAATATAAGAACTCGATCAACAAAGATCTTATGTTCTTATATTTGACAGATCATGGTTTATTGACGTAACCGGGTAGGGAGCAGAAAACATAGATGTTACAGGATCAATATGCTTTTCATACATTACTCCAGAGACAACCTTGAGGCACTGATGCCTAGAGGCATTATTAGAGTAAAAACCAGATCCCCTTCATATCATAATTGTATTGAACCAGTTTGTGACCTATCACATCCAAACACATTGTGTGTGCCTCCACACTAGCTAGCAACGTGTCTTAGTGCCAGTTAGACACTGGTAGCCATTTATAAGACACAACAACCAAGGCCAAAGCTCCCTATTAAGCCCCATCTTGGGCCAGAACACGGGAAAACCCCTCCCTCCATTTCCTTCCGAGCCAGGCTCCTTCCCTTGAGGGACCTCTGCGCTGTGTCTCTCTGATATAGTCGCACGTGGTGGTCTGCTATATGTATATCTAGGAGATATCTGCCACCCACTCCTACACAAGCAGAAAACCAATATGAGGATGGATTAGCCTGCTACGACATGGTTAGCTAAAACAAGATGCCTGCTACTGTAGCTCAACAATAGAAACTAAGGAACATGGGACAGGAGGAGGGTTTCAAGTTAAACTTGCATCCCATCAGCACCAGGAACCCCAAACTACTTTGTTAACTTAACATACGGGCAATTTCTGACCCAAATAAGTATTTTTCCAAATGTGCGTTTGTGTCTCCTCCTTGCTAGGCGAACCTCCCTCTGCTGCAGAGGGAACTGCTCCACTGTGCCAGGGCGGCCAAGCAGACCCCAGCCCAATACCTGTCCCAGCACGAGCACCTCCTGCTGAGCACGACACTGGCCTCCTCTCCAGACTCCTCCGAGCTCCTCATCGAGCCCGCAGACGCCCCCGGCAAGAGGCACAGCCCCAGCAGGTGAGAGGGGAGCCCTGGAGGCAAGCTACCTAATATAAAGAGACGTGCTTGTTTATGTGTGGTGGCCCTTCTTAGATCAGCTATCGCAAGCTAATTGACCTTTCCCAAGCCCCGCCCCTTTATGCGTGTCCTCCAGTAACAGTTCAAATAACATAACATATAACATTTATGTGCACCAACAGCTTCCCATGAACAATATTGGTGTAACTTGGAAATGAATATATTTATTTTTTAAATGCTTAGAGCGCTAATTTTGTGAGCTTTTGAGGAGATGTATTAGAAGTAGGCTTCAGCCTGTCACTCATGCGCACAAAATTTGTGCCCAAGTGTCTGAGATTTGCGTAATCTCTACGCAAATTGTGTCCATATAGCTATACTGTACCTGTCCGTTTAGCTATAACTCACTATTGTAAATGTGACTGTAACCTTCCGTTCAACATGGAAGTGAATGGACTAGATGCAACAGACTATACAGTAAACATTTCTGTTGTCGTAAGATCACACAAATGACACGGCGCTAAGTCACGCCCCCTCCCCACAGGGTCAAAGAGAACGGCTTCCACGAGCGTCCGCCGGTGGCCCTGGAGCCGCCGGCCAAGCGCATCTGCACCATCAGCCCGGCGCCGCGCCACAGCCCCGCCCACCCACTGCCACTCAGCGCCCAGCTCCACCCGACGCCCCCGCCCCTGCAGCACTACGCGCTGGACGACATCGCCGCGCCGCACATCCTCCACCGCGAGCACAGCCAGCGCATGCTGGAGCTCCGCGAGCTCAAGGACCGACCGCGGCTGGCCGGTGAGTTACCAGCGTTGGCCAGGAAGGGGAGCCCCGTGCTTCTAAAGAGGCCGCTGCAGCTGGACAATTAGTTCATTGTTGTCTGCCTGGGGAAAGTTTCTTCCATATTTCCGTGTGTGTGTGTGTGTGTGTGTGTGTCCTCTGGCTGTGTTGAGGGGAAAGTTCAAGGCTGTGATCTCCTTTTTGCCAGGGTCACCTAATTCATCCCTTGTTAGTGTCATCCTACCTGGTCTCACTGGAGATGTCACACACAGACACATGGGTGTTGTAGACTCAGTGTCTCCTGGTGTGTGTCTGTGTGCCCCTCCCCCGTTGGAGTGACAGCTCTATAGATCTGTGTGTGTGTGTGTGATAAACAGAGCCATACTGTCCAGACAGGAAAGGTGGGATCTATTCTGGTGTATATCTACGCCCCATCTGGGGCCTGTCAGCACACAGTGGAAACAGAAGTAGCGTGCGCACACACACACACACACCTTAACGTGTTCACGCTAGTGGTGCTGTGTTTACGAGGTCTAAGCTCCTTGTCTGACAGCCTCCCGCCCGCCTGCCGCCACTTAAGACACACACACAACACACACATAATTCCACTCATCCACAGCTTTGAACTGAAGACCGCTGACGAGAACCAGGGCTAGGGGAGAGGTTGAGTTGTGTGTGCGCGCAATGTTGCTTTCTGCTCCGGAGGCTCGCACGTGTGGCCACATGTTCGCCTTTTAAGAGGTTTTGTCATATTTAGCTATTCTTATTATTTTTATAATTATTACTCTTAAATAACATGTTTTTTGGTGGAATGTAATTGTGTGTGTGTGTGTGTGTGGTGGCCCTCAATGAGTGTCAGGCTGCCTGGTTGGTTGTGTTGATAAGTGGAGACACTCCACTCAGCCTGAGTGTCTCCCTGCTGGAATGCTTGCCTCTCTGAGGGGGGGGGAGGAAATGGGGGAGGGTGCGTGTGGGGGGGGCTGACAGCTGACTTCCAGATGTGCGGAGGCCCCGGGAGCTGCAGCGCTGGGCATCTGCTTTGCGTCACAGCGTTCTCTCTCGCTCTCCACCTCCCTCTCTCAGTCTTCATTTTGGCGTTGCCCGCATTCTCCCCATAGGTCTCCCCCCCTCCCCCCTGCCTCCCTAATCTCCCAATCTGATGGCTTTCTTTGAATATCATGTTATTTGTTTTGTGGAATATGATGGGGGATGTGATCACACTGTGTTTGCATGAGTGTGTTGTTGCTCCCTTAACCCAGATATGTTGCCAAACTATGATCATCATCATTTTCCTCTTTGCTGTTTGGTGGAAAATAATTATGTTCTCCACAAAGATGTGTGTGTGTGTGTGTGTGTGTGTGAGAAATACAAACAGCTTGCAGATGTTTCATAACTCATAAACGCACACATGCACCAAAACACTTAGTGTACAGTTATAGATGACTAACATTTATTCTTATTTCTTTTAATCAAGGCACTAATGGAGGCTATCGTGAGGAACCAGTAGACCACAGACTGACAGAGAGAGAGTGGGCAGACGAGTGGAGACATCTGGACCATGTGAGTTTGTAGACAGACACCTCCATGTACCTTAGCGCTCTCTCTCTCTCTCTCTCTCTCACACAAACGTTACACTTGTTCACCCTCAGCAAGAAAGTAAACGGCATCTGGAGAATATAGGTCAGCGGCAGTCATTTCTGCTGATGATATTTAATACTTGCCTGAGCTATATAGCGGTTTAAATGAGCTATCTGTCTTTATAGATTTACAGCCTCTTGGCTACACCGAGGGGAGTCATGCTTTATGTGCCGTTTAAGAACGCATTGCGTGCCCTCGCTACTACAAGGTGCACTTCTCAGTTTGTGGCTGGAACTGCCTTGTTCATGAAAAGCAGAGTTTAATAATATTGTTTTGGTTTGAAATTCGCGCCACATCCTGCTCTTTTGTGGCTGGCATTTCTCTCTCATAGACCCCCCGTCTTCTCTACCCGCCTACCTACCTACCTTAACATGAGGTTTTCTGCACAGTACCAGACCAAAACATAGACATTGAGCCGGCTGAGGAAACATATGACGCAATTGATGAGAGTATCATGATGAAATGTGATCGGGGCCTTATCAAAGCGCCTTTGAAGTGCCTATTAGCGATGTGTCTCTGTGTGATCGGGGCATTAGTCGTTCTGGAATGCTTGCTAACTTCGAGCTCGAATAAATAAACAAACCAAACAAACTCCCTCTGAAGCTCCGCCCCACACATTGAAACACATTGCGAAGCCAAGGGCATTGTTGTGAGCGGTGTCTGCCACTTTGTACGTAGCCAGGGCTATGTAGAAGTACCGTATTCCTATTTTCAGCACGCACAGAACGGTAAAGTAGCAAAATGCGATGAGATATTTAGCGTGTACTAGCTTACAATTAGCATACATTAGCTGACTATACTTTTTAATAGCTCAGGTTAGCAGCAACCTAAACACGTGGTGTCCTCCCTCAGGTGCTGAACTGCATCGTGGACATGGTGGAGAAGACGCGGCGGTCAGTGAGCGTGCTCAGGCGGTGCCAGGAGTCCGACCGCGAGGAGCTCAACTACTGGAGGAGGCGTTCCAGCGAGCAGGAGGACCCCCGCAAAGGGGGCTGCAGCTCCGCTCCGTTCTCCAAGACACACAGCCCTCACTCCGCAGACACTGGTGAGTTCAACTGAGCATCTTCCTCACGCGTTGGCATGGTTGTATACATTTCATACCCCATGCTCTGACTCAGCAGAAATGCTGTAAATGACCAAACCATTAGGATTACTGTTGTAGTAAATTCCACCAAATAAAGAAAATGGAGAAGATTTAAAGATGGTCAATATTCAAGGCTCGAATAAAAGGAGTAACATTCCCAAACTGCCTGTATCTGCCCTCTAGTGGCCACCACCGGAATGGTGCTTTACCTTAGTCACACGTCGGTGTCCATAAGCACTTAGTCCCACCGTCTGCTGTGTGCTGGCAGTGCTGTCAGCACACAGCCTCGCGGTCCTCCTGCTGGTCCTCCAGTCACAGCCAGGCGCCAGGAGCGGCCCCAGCCAGATCGGCCACAGAAGGGCCAGCCTGCAGTCCTGCAGGCTCAGAGACCCTTGGCCATCTGGGCTGCCAGCCGGGTGCTCGCCTGGGCTCGGACAGACTGCCAGAGCAGGCTGTCCGCTCCTGGGTGGTGGTGGCTGTGGCAAGGCTATAAACAGGTCTAGGTAGGGCCGAGGAGAGGCGACGAAGTGACAAATGGAGGAAGGAAGTGAATGAGACTCAACTACACCAGATAAGATTCAGTATGTACTCATAAGGGAGACATTTAGGACAGAGATTGTTACCATGCCAACAGTATTGTTTGTTTTATGCTCTGTTCATTTGAACCGTACCCCTCAGTACAGTCTCTCAGAGAGATTTTTGACATTCAAAAACATATTTAATGCATATATCATGGAGGCCTCGGTGGGAATGGGATCTAACCTGCGTCTGTTGTAGAAACACCCATCAACTATAACCTCACAGGGCCAGAAGTAGTATATCACAGTGACCCAGAAGCATTCCATACAATATTACAGTACACCTTATATCTATTTCAACATAACATGCTAATCGTCGCTCGCTCTTCTCCATTTGCCCTAGAGCCCCAGCGAGACTTTGCCGCTCGGCCAGGCTCTGCATACGTGCCAGATGAGATCTGGAGAAAAGCAGGTAAACAAGCCCACAATTCCAAGAATAGTGTAAAATAAATACAGCTTTCCACGTGTTGTAACGGTGTTGCGCTAACATTGCGGGGGACTGTGAAGTACCATTTATAATTACAAAACCGAAAACAATGGGCTAATGATATTGCTTGCATATTAAACCAAAATACACCGTAAATGGGCAGAACATCAATTGGCCGTTTTTAACTGACGCTGTAAACACGACAGCCAAAACAGGACTACATGTGGTGTCAGGATGCAAGCGAACATTAGCCCAGCAGACACGGCAAACAAAAACCACTTGGCCGCGTTCTGGTTTCACTTAACGCGCGCAACGCACAGCGAGAGAGAGGAAACGGAGCTGATCCTTTGGGCGCCTTGTCTCGCGCAGAGGAGGCGGTGAACGAGGTGAAACGTCAGGCCATGGACGAGGTCCAGAAAGCGGTGGCAGAGGCAGAGCAGAAGGCCTTTGAGATGATCACTGCCGAGAGGGCCAAGATGGAGAAGACCCTCGCTGAGGCCAAGAGGAAGGCCCAGGAAGACGCCATCATGGTCATCAATGAACAGGAGGACTCCAGCGAGGTGAGCAGACACATTAGCTTCCACATGTAGCTCGGTTAGAGGCCTTTGCACTATACGATGACTAGTAAATGTTTTGGAGACATGTAATCTTGTGTAAAGGAATCACCCAGTGAATGACTTGATTTAGTCTGCCACCTGGTGGTGTACTGTGGTATTTGCCCACATCTACCATACAGTACCAACTACATTACAGCTATTGTGCACACCCAATACTTGCATAGATTTGATGTCCAACTGACACTCCCCTCTCTCTTCACCGCCAGTGTTGCTGGAATTGTGGGCGAAAGGCCAGCGAGACGTGCAGCGGCTGCAACGCCGCGCGCTACTGCGGCTCCTTCTGCCAGCACAAGGACTGGGAGAGGCACCACCTCATATGCAGCCCGGGGCTCCAGACGCAGCCCAAGCCCGTATCCGCCATCACCGCGGCCCGGGCAGCCGCCGCGGCCGGCGTCTGCCCAGCGAAGGCCCCCGAGAGCGCCCCCAGTCCCGAGGCAGAGAAGGCCTCGCGTTCTTCAACCCCGTTGACCCCCGCCTCGGCCCCTGAAATAAACGGACACTAGGACCCCTGCAGCTCCTCATCAGTATGCACACCCACACCTCCCACTAACTAATCATCTGACTGGATCAGCATCGAACCCTCTGTGGGTTACATCAGGGGAACAGACCTCAGGCCCTTTGGCAGGGAGCAGCACATTATTGGTATACGACAGCCATGTAAACTGTTGACTTTGAAGAGGAGAAATATTTGTCTTGAAAAGCGATGAACATAATGTCCTTAAAAGATGGTCCAGGTTTGTGCAAAAACCTCTTGGCTCTGGGGCCCACAGCATTTGAGAGAGACGCTGTTGTCTTGTTTTCATTCTAGATAAGTTACACTCTTTGACGTTGTTGTGTCAAGTTAAGAATGTGACGTGGACATGGGTCATACAGTAAGTGACATTTACCAGCCACAAAGCAGCAGTCCCTCCTATAGGAAGAAAACCAAAAGTAAAACATTTTCTCCACACCTCCTGTATAATGTATCTTGCTTGCTAAGTTCTCAACAGGATTCAGTTTCTGTAAAATGTGTGTATAAAACGGTCGTGCTGTTAGTGATTATTGTAAAGAATTAATTAATGTTGGTCATAGCAATATTAAAATAAAATGTTCAGGTAATTATGGTCATCATCACCCAATGCTCCTAGTCTTTCACTGCCTGTTAAAGGTTTAGTTGATTTGATGATGCATACAGTACAGCTTTATGTTCTACAGTGGCCATTTTGTTTTTTTCAGATGGACATAAAACCAGAAAACAGATTTTTAGATGAAAGATGGGATTCAGATGTTCTTTTTTTTCTAAACTTCAGTTTCTCTTCAACACTTGCCACTTACACATCAGCGATCAACAATTGTGTCATACAAAACATCTGTCACAATTGGCAAAAATGATGTGCTACAAACATGTTTAATGCAATAGATTAATTCAGAGAATGACAAACTAGGAGACATTTTAAGCGTAAATGATTCTTATTTCATCGTATTGCATTTCGTCAGTGTGGAATATATAACTGGAGCTTATATCGCTATGGCGCAGCGACTTCGTCACAAAATTAATCTCAGGAGGTAAATTAATATCTACAAAATTGTTGTTTTTCCTTGTCCGTTAGATTTAAGTCAAAGGTGTAGCGAGGACCTTTGGTTATTAATACTCCGCTGTTCCCATTCAGATATTGTTCACTTTGTTGTTGATGTCTTTGTAAAGAATATAATAAGAGAATGCCTTTATTTTGTGATTCACATTTCCTCTTCCTTCACAAATCCATGTTTTGTTCTGAGACGTAACTTCATATTCTTCTTCATGAAGTGTGAAATAAAGGACACGGAATAACTCATACAGTATGTTCTCATTCTGTGGTTTACACTTTGAGTTTCATTTTGTTTTGGGAGGCGGGGGAACAGTTATTATGAAAGGGCTGGTTGGAAATGCAGGAAGCATTGATTGATACAACAATCAGATGATTACTGAAAATAAAGTACAAATTTTGTGCATTTCAGGTTTACCAAGTTGGGGAAAAAAGTATAAATACATTATCTCACCAGGAGGTGGCACTACAAGGCGTTTAGGGATTGTGATTTGTTCTGAAGCCAAACAATATGCAAATGTATAGTATTTAAAGCATTATAGGAAACTATTATATTATTTCAATACATTTATAAATAAATTGAACTGATAAATGTAAAATGAACACAATGTAGTGTTTATTAGAAATGACTTCTATGTAAAGCCATTTCAATTCATTTTTCCCCCCATTTATAGTGAACAGCACAGGACTGTAAACCTGATTGATAATATCACTGAAGGCATGTATATATTCATTACTGAACTGAAACCTGATTCATCTTTCTTGTGGGTAACGAGTAACAACTTCAAATAAAAAGTCCAATGTACTGTATTTTGACAGTTGTTTTGATCATGGTCCATATCCTTGCTGCTCTGCCATTAATTACAATAAACATGTTTGTAATTATCTAGAGGTCTTCATGGCTTTCAGCAGTTCAGTTGGTGGCCAAGGTGACACTATGCACTTGTTCTATTTCTGTTGAAAGGGCCTAGAAAGGATATTATTAAAATATGATTGAAGAATGAGAATAACATTCTTGTGGAGGAAATCTGTATGTAAGAGAGAGAGAAGGAAAGTGTTGCTTCTTTGTGTATGTGCATAATTAGGTAAACAATGTCTGTTTGCTCAGTGTACGCATGAGGCAATAACTGGGAGCAGAAAAGATTGGATTATCTTTGTGGCTTCTGTCTAGTCTGACAACTGGAGGGAGAATTTTAAAACGTCACTTTAAATTCCACCCTTGTTCCTAACAAGATCCAATCATACATGTACGTATAAACGTACACAGAACAGTGATAACATGATGCAAGCTTTTCAATTATCCCTTTCATTCAGTAAAAAAAAGTCTCACTGCTCACATTATGAAAATAATATACCAAACTCTGCCTACATAGGTGCTTAGTTTTGATCTTAGACTTGCATTGATCATGCAAACTGTCATAACAAAACATTATTCAGTGAATGATTACATTTACACATTCAAGACCCACAATGACCTGCCATGAAAATGTGTCACGACTAATTACAGTTCAACAGTAAGCTTTGCTTTCATAGACTAATTGCACTCCACTGTCAGTCCTGCAACGCATATTTTCACACTTCCATGCTTGTTGTTTTCATTTACACAGATGGAAAGAAAAGCTAGTTTTCCCTAAACACAATCTTCCTCAAGTAATTTCCTCCTTGTTAATGTAATGTATAGTATAATAAAGCCTACCCATTTCTAAACCATGCATGGCCACATAAAACGCCTTTTTGATACCATATAACCATATATAGTACCATATATATGGTACCCAAATGTTAAAACATTGACATAAATCATTAGAAAAAGTCATGTGACAGAGTAATGTATCTCATAATACACGTATTCTGTGATATAATTTCCTCTGTGCTTTGCCTAAATTAGGGGTGAGTTCAAATACAATACCTTTAAGAAATGTACTATATCCTACAATATGTGTATTGTATAATTTTCCACATCATGCTACCATAGGTTTACATTCCTAATAGACTTTCTCTTGTTTCTGACCTTTTCTTACAGTAGAAGACGCCAGTGTTTCCCAGATGAATACAGTTCCCTCTTTATACGTCACTCATAGAAACACATGACCAGAGAAATATACATTAGTCAGGAATGAAATAAGACTACAGATCAATAACAACATTTTTTTTTGTTTTGTTGGAAAATAACCCATTCTGCAGTTTTATACATATTTAAGTTTGCATGTTCTGTAATCTCAAACCAATAATTTCCAACATAAATTATTATTCAAAGTTAAATTCTGCAACACTTTTCTATTCCAAAGTACAGTATGAGTGAAGATGGACTTCTTCTCTATGCCTTCGTGACTCATAAAATCATGTAAATGGCGCATAATATCTGAACTGTAACTAAAAGAGTGAAACAAGCATTATCGCTGTGTTATGCATGACTGAAATGAATTAACACATCTTAAAGACCATTTATTGTAACCAGGTGATTAATCATAATGTCAATATACTGAAGCCAATGTAGTCACATTTTCTGTAAGACCATATTATATATGTCTGTAGACTATATATATCAACTTTTAATTCCAGATGTTCCTGACGTTTACACTTTAACATTTAAGTGTAAATTAACCCCAGCTCTGAGCCTGACTCCACCCATTGCATAATTTTGTAAAATGCAAAAAAAGTCAAGGTGCTGAATAAGGGAAGGGGGCCCCCATTAAAATTAACATTTTAATTTGATGATGCACATAAAGTGCTTCAAATGTATGCTTGTAAGCCAGCAAGGATGGGTGATTTTAAATGGATATGACGTTGATACAAAAATAACATTTTCATGAATTGATTGGATTGAAATAAATGTGATATAAAGCTGATGTAAAACAATTGTCTGATAAGTGATACGTTGCTTTTATTATGAGAAATAAAGTCATTTCTGAAACAGGCCAAGATCTGGGACAGAAAAATCCCTTCAGGTTCAAAGAACCAAACCATAGAACGATAAATAGAGCACTGGTACATCAAGCAACAAACCAATCATTATAACAGTTTAATTCACAAATCACATTCATGTTTTGAAGTTACAATAAAGGAACACCATATGCAGCCAAGTATATATAGTTAAAACCCCTTAGTTATTTGCATGCATAACCTTGTCCCCAGCAACCTGCCTTAATTATTCCTATTTCAAATGATCAATTCAAGGAAAACCAAGCCATCAAAAGCACGTATAACAGTAGATTGTGTACTTCTGCTATAGTGTGACACTACAGTAATTTCCTTGTGGTAGCAACTATATTTTCTGTACTCTTATTATCCACTAGTTGTGTAATAGATAGATAGATAGATAGATAGAGAGAGAGAGAGAGAGAGAGAGAGAGAGAGAGAGAGAGAGAGAGAGAGAGAGA
>JAODUK010049702.1:0-19264 GCA_027564635.1 Typhlichthys eigenmanni
ATGTTATCTTCATTGAAGAAAACTGTGCTTTTCTTTCAAAAATTAGGAAATTTCTAAGTGACCCCAAACTTTTGAACAGTAGTGTATATATATATATATATATATATATATATTCTGTAATGTACATAAAAGAACATTCTTATAGTAAAAATACACAACTTCTATTTGGACCATGGTTGCATTTAAGTACAATAGTGTAATGTTTACCTTGACAGTAGGAGATAACGAGTGAGACGGTAGACATCTGCTACAGTTTATGGAACAGTTAATCACCACCAGTACAGATTAAGTGTAAAGAGAGAGAGAGAAAGGCTTCGTAGCCTTGCACGCCTGACATGAGGTCAAATCTCCACACAGTCATGCTCCTCTGCCTGACAGCTATTTGCTGCTATGGACAGGCTGAGTGGAAGCAAGCTGCCATTCTTCATTACCTACCTCCGGACTGGAACTACACAGTCAGAGGTGATATCTGTCAAAAATATCAAAGAATGTTAAGGATAAATATGTAGGCTACAGTACAATAACCAAACCAGTCAATTATTTTTGTCAGTGTGAGTGCACACAAACACATGCTGAGTATGTGTGTGCATGCTGGTAAACAACATAATAAAGGTAAAGGTGCTTGTATTGTCACATACACATACATTCATCCCCTGCATTTAACCCATCCCTCAAGGGAGCAGTGGGCAGCCACAGTGCAGCGCCTGGGGACCAACTCCAGATTGGAGCCAGTGTCACTGGTCACATGACACTGACTGGAGAGTGAACCTGACATGTTTTTGATGTTAATGGAACCATAGTGTGTATGACTGTGGAAAGGAAGGAGGTAGAGGGTATTGACATTGACGCACACACACAGACACAAACACACATGCATATAGCATAGGCATAGTTTGGGGGTGGGGATGCAGGGGATGTGTCCCCCTCAATATATAGATCAAGTGCATTTGTCCCCCCCCAAATTAAAACATGAAAGACGCACTGGGGCCGCTTGACGATATGGGAGTAGTAGCCCGTATGTGTATTAAACCGCTCACTGAACCGCGTGACAGTGTAGCCGTAACCTAGAACAGGCCTGCTACAATATTGCTTCACTGTTATATCCTATGTTGGACATTTTAATGTGCACATTGTGCACTGACGCACTACTTGCAACCTACAACTGCTAAAAGCTCTGCCAGACATGCAAGGAGAAGGGGGGGGGGGTTAGATGCTGACTGTGTGCTGAGGCCTATGATGCCTAAAGCATATGTTTGATAACCATTACTACATTATATTCTATATATTTTTAATTGTGCCAGAGTTCCTGTATTTAATGTTTTCCTATTAATATAAATTTCTAGGCACACATTGTTCCATAAGAATTCACCAGACTGCAGAAAATGAAGTGTTTGATTATCAAAAATATCCCAGGACCCCCACCCCCCCCCAGTTCAAACAAAATCTACACGATATATATATATATATATATATATATACACGTATATATATATATATATATATATATATATATATCTGATGACAGGTATCTGATACTGCTACGGTGCAGTACCAATGCCCCCTCCCTACCAGCTGCCTACTGATAAAATGAAATATGCTTTGAACATCTCATGTTTTGTGATCTCGAGTGCTCTATAAGAAAACATTATTGTTTTTGTAATTATATCAGGTTAAACGATTATTATATAAACTGTAATGATTATGCAAAATAGTTTGTGTTAAAAACATTTAATAATCAACCTACTTTGAGAAATAAACTACTAATAATATAATAGGAGTTAATCAACCTAATGTACTTTCTTGCTCTCTCTCTGGGCAATTAAATGAAAGGTCAATGAATCTAGAATATCTTTTTTGAGGATGAAGTGTACACAGGGCTAATTGCATACATTTTACAACGTGTCATCCTTGTTACATTCAGGCACAATCATCACAGATTTTTTTTTTATCCTTTTTTTAAATTGTAATTTACTTCATTCAGTAAGTGCCAATAAACGCAAATGCGAAAAAAAAAGAGAGATAACTATATTATATTATATACGCTCAATAACTTGTAATTACGGTGGCAGCCCAAACCAGCAAAGTGATTACATTTAGGTCACAGTGCCATCTACTGAATTTTAGCTGCAGCTGATAAAGAGGGTCATTCATTGTTGCCATTTAGATCATTGTCCTTTATACAGTCTATGTGCGTAACTAGTTTTGCATTCTGGTGCAGAAAAATAAAGTTACAGGTGGCAGATACATGAAATACACAAACGATTACAACATTTTAAAGAGTGAATTTCTTTAATAAATTAATTTTGGTTTCAATGAATGAACTCTTCTTGTATTTACAACTGAAAAGCATTTAGGACCAGAAACTGTACCCATGACAGCATTACATGATGGAACTATACTTTTTTTTTAAGTTACAACATTTACAGAAGGAACTCTATTAGATAGAAACAAACACATCATTTTAACCTGAACGGAGATACATCTTTGGCCTTTACAACCATTAGTTTGGGGAGGCTTTGACAGATCACACCAAACCCTTGACAGTTTCCATCTTGGAGGAATTTGTCGTGTCGCTCTTCTGTGGCTCCTGCTGCAAGCAGACCTGGTGGTAATCGTTCAGCATCTTCACCACCATGTCGTGACCAAACTGTAAGGCATCATCAACTGGTAGATTGCCCCACCTGCAACACAACATAAAATACCACCAGATGAATTGAAGAAGAAGAAGAAAAAGTAACTGCTTGCGCACTGCTTAACTGTATACTGTATCCAAATGGATCACAAAATCCAGCGCCAACTCACTGCCTATATACTGTGGCGACAAGAGCGGCAGATGCTCTCAGTTTTTAAACAAACATACTGGGCGGGTTCAGTGGTACCAGTACCAAATATGTTTCCATCTTAAATGTATGTCGTCTCATTCTGATATGAAATGCATTACGGACCATCGTTCAATTGGAACAGTGTGCTATGCACCGTCATAAGTGGTTCTAGCACCATCAGAGGTGGTTCTAGACTCTAGAACCACCTCTGTCGGATGAAGATGATTCTAGAGCCGCGCTGGTTCTACAATAATCTTATGCAAATGTACTCCTAAAACACAAATGATCATCGCTTTGTTGTCGTTAGCCATGTGAACGTGGTTCAACCCACTGCCTATACATGTATATGGACAGACATCCAAACTCCTCCGTTTCATAACTGCTGTTCATTGAACATGTAGCAAACGCAGGGCTAGTTGTAACCATAGAACAATATAATGTAACGCTGCTCTTGGGGGTGTGGGCGTGGCTTAGTCCATGGGAGGAGTGGTTCATGGTTACTCATTGGAAACAGGTGTGGGCAATCAAACTAACCACCTGTTTCCATGGTGAAAGGAGAACGGGAGAGCAGACCACAAGTCAGTGCAAAATGGAAGCAGAAAGCTCTGTGCTGGCTCCTTCTGGGAACCTTAAAACAATGCTTAATGTACAGTATGCCTGTGGAACGTCTATGTTCTTCTTTCCCTATTGGCTGCCAGTCAGTCAGTCTAGTGTTTCCCAAATGGCCCATAGATTCATATCATATTCATATCATTCATATCATATCATATCATCAATCATAGTGCTGTGACTTAGACAGAAACAAACATATGGTAGCCATACTGCATTACCTGTCTTTCACAAATGGATTCACTTTGCAGGTTCCAGTAAGGAACTGCACAACCTCTAGGTGACCTGAGAATAAGAGAAACATTATCAAACATAGGCTGCTTTATGGTGTCTCATCAGGGACAAAAATGGTATAGTATGTGCATGTTTAACTTTCAAATCATCTTTTTAATCCCACATTAACAAGCATTGAATCAAATACCAATCATATACATGAGATGTTTTTTTTTTTTACCAGTAGACCTCCTGCCTGGCTGTTTTTCAGTTTGCCTGTCTGGAGCACTGCTCATTCATTCATTCAATAACATATCAGAGACGCCAATTAACAGACTAAGTGGGACTAACCTTCTGCCGCAGCGACGTGCAGGGGTGTTCTAGAATCATAGTCCTGCAGGTCCATGTCCATCGATGAGAGTGCAAACCTGAACATAGTTAGGGTACAGTAAGTCTAAAGTACCACCATTAGCATAGCGTTTAGCATAACTTTAAGTTGAGTACTTTGCTTCACAATGTGTGACGCGGAGCTGCAGAGGGACATTGTTTTGAGCTCGAAGTTATCAAGCGTTCTCGAGAATGACTGACCCTGCCTTTAAGTAATCAACACTCTCCGACACCGCAAGAAAAACTGTAGCAACAAATGTTACAGTAGAGCCCTTGGGTTATAGTCTTCTTGCTGCTTGCACTGCCTCCTACACTGGAGTTTCGATTTCCCAGTGTGTTACAGACCCCTTAAAACATCTATACTAATGTTAAGATACAGTATAAATATACGAATGCAAACCAGTTCAGTTGTGCCGAGACCTACAGTAGTCTCAGTATTCTAGGAGAGCAGGTAATCATGCTAAATCATGTTAAATAATCTAGAGAATATTGCACAATACCTTCTTAGGGCAGAAACATCACCACTGTAAGCAGCAAACATCAGGCTGAAAACATACTTGTTCTGAAAATATAGAAATGTCACCAAGACACATTTTAAAAGGACACACCACTTCTATCTCACTGAATCATATACACATACAGTGCACACACATGCAGTACACACACGCGCTCACACACACACAAACACAACGGACAACAAAAACATAGGGGCTTACCCTGTCATCACCATCCTGCCTGCGTGGGTCCTGCTTCTTCACAAAATGCCTCAAGTTGTCATAGTTATGAAAGTTGAAGAATGACACCAACTCCTGTGCATAGAAAGACAATTGGAGCTCAAAGCCACAGTCATTTCTAGTAGTATGGCATTTCATCTCTATTTTATCATAGACAATAGTCATATTACATCATACGGTATTATTTTACAGTATTATCTTATTTCCATTGTGTCTAGACAATAGAGGCAATGGCAAACTGAAAAGAGAGAGGCTGTAATTCCTTGCCTGACAGAAGTGTATACCCCGGACACTGTTGCCAACCCTGTCCAGAGGGGGAGACCAACACATAACTCCCATCACGTTGGGTACCACCAGCAGCACAGCCCCAGACACACCAGACTTTGCAGGTAGACCCACCTACAGTAGGTAAAACACGTGTGTGTGTGCATGTGCATGTGTGTGTGTGCGTGAGCAAATGGTGATTATTGAATGAAACGCAAAAGAGATACAACTGTTGTTGACAATGGCTCACGATTCTTTCTCATCATTTAGTCACATCCGATAATGACGTCCAGGGCAGCTTACATGAAAAGCCATTTGGCCAGAGAAGTCATACATGCCACAAGAGTACATGAGACTTAAAGTGTTCCGGACCGCCTCGGCACTTAAAACCCGCTCTCCTGTGATTGGACATATTCCTCCGTTGGCCAGGGTGGCGGCCATGATACTTCCAGACTCACAAGTCACCTCGATGGAGCAAAGCTGATCAAGTGATACAGATTGAATGATAGTCTCTAGACAGAATCTAGAAAAGCTTTGAATAACACATTACATAGATGTATTATTTATGTATTTTAATTTACAAAGCAGTTTACCTGGAAGTAGAAGTCCAGTGCATCGATCATTTCTGCTCCCTCTGGAAAACACTGAGGAATGAAATAAATATATACGGCTTAGTATATGATTGATGTGTACTGTCATCATGTAAAGTGGTGTATTATTTTAAACAGTGACACCATTTTAAATGCATACAATATAGCTTAATAAAGGTTGAAGCTACAGGACACTAAAACTCTACAAAATGTTTTTGTGAGCATAATATACAATGATATAGTTGTTTCTACGCCGACAGCAAGGCTACTGTCAGCCTGAACGATGTTATATATTTATATATATATATTGATTTATTTAACTATACGTGCAAACATGTCAAAAGAATATCTTAATCCTGGACGATACAACAACAGACATGTATGTACGGTATAAATGCGCCCTCACTGGTCACAGAAAATAGCTAGTAAATAAGTAAATACTTGTTAACAGGTAGCTAAATAACTGATGTATGGCTTTCCACATACTGTGCAGTATATATACTATTTTTTTTTATTATAAAATAGCAGAATGATCTACATCTCTGACCTTTTTCTCTTTCATGTAGTATCCAATTGCAAAATTTCTGTCACCCGTCTCTTTTTCTGACTGGAACCTGAGACCAAAACCAAATGTGCTGAGTGTGTGTTGCATTGCTTCATCAAACAAAGACAACATTTAACCACACAAAGCACATCTTATTGAGTAGATAACAGTATACTCACGTGGCATTGCTGAATCCTACAAACTCTTGCCCTGCCATTCTCTTCACAAATTCCATAACCTAGAAAAAGGAGTATAATATGTAGTTTTTCCCCCCAAGTGTACTTAAAGATTACTTGCTTTAGAATGCACATATACTGATATATATTGTGTAATATCTGTCCACTAGGAGGCAGAGTAATGCAGCGTACCATGTCCATAAACATGGGACTGGATGAGTAATTCTAGTGTATTTCAATCCATGAACAAAGCTGTAGTATACTGTTCATTCTCACTTTGAAGTAGTTCTTAAAAGAGATTGTATTCTGACAAAAACATTGTAGATGACACAACTCACATAATCAAACTTCTCGGCCTTGTTTGATCCAGGCTGGTGAAATAATTCCAGAAAGAGCTTAGTTATGACATCAACATATTTTATTCAAATGTTACCAAAGCAATATACTCCATGTACAGTAGTCATTTATAATGTTATAATCAGTTATTGGAGCACAATAAAAACACAGGTGAAACAGACGTCTTGTCAAAACAGTCCCAGTCACTCATAGTCTGAACTACAAAAGATAAGACCATATTTCATAATGTAATAACTGGTTATGTATAATACAGGAATAACCCGACAAACGTACCTTCAGACTGCTCTGTTATTTACAGAATCAAATATGGTCTCTTTCTTATTTGTCTTACGGCACACTGCAGTATGAGCAAATATTAATTTGCAAAATGAAGTTTAATTCCTGATTTTTCCTATCCAATAATGGTGGAAATCAGGGTGCCTTCACACCTGTCGCTTAGTCCACACCAAAGTTTAGATTTTTGTTAGAATTTTTGTCTGGTTGTTTTCACTTTGTAATATCTCAATGAGCACCAATAAGTAATCATTTACGTGCACACATGTAGGCTGTAGGTCAGATATTTGTCAGGAGATTTCAGTTGCCAGTCATATTTCCAGTTGTCAGTTTGCTTACAGAAAAATAGATGGACTATCCATCTAAATGTAATTTCATCTGGCATTATTCCCAGCATCTGATAAAGGCAGCACATAAAACATGCCCTTGCTTTTGATTTGAACAGGGCCCTGTTTCAGAAAGCAGGTTTAACTAATTCTGAAAATAACCCTGAACTCTGAGTTGACAAACTCTGAGATGGAAAACTCAATTGTTTTCAGTTTCAGAACAGCTGATCTGAGTTAGTTTAGTCAACTCGGAGTATGTTTACTCTGAGTTAAGCGCCTGCATGACAACTATAAAAAGCAATAATATCAACAGAGCTCTGTTACTACTCTGCAATATGGCAACCGTCAAGAATTAAATAAAGCTTAACATGCTTAATAGAAGAAAATGTTCATGCAGTTTTCAGCTTGTGGAAAGCTACTTAGAAAAATTATACATTGGAGCAAGCAAACATCTCGCTCTCTCAAAAGCATGTCTAAAAAGGAGTGACTGCACTAAGCCCCACCCCCTTCCCCAGAGTGCTCTTTCTTAATGTGATTTGAGTATAGTTTAAGTTGCATATTTTTGTATTTCCACTTTAATATTGTCCTTAGTTCATATGTATCAGGGTAGACTATTTATCTTACTGTTTGTACAGGAATTATTATTGACGAGGCACCATTTCAGAAAATTCCACATTGAACAACTGCTTCTTTTAATGGTATGGTTTAGCATTTACTCTAAGTTTGTGTTCTCTACATGCTGTAGTATTCCAAAATATATTGAGTGCATAGTTAACCCATTATGTGTATGTAAATTATTTGGTTGGAGTTATTGGATGAAGTGATGGGAACAGAATGGATAGGCTTAATTATTTTATACTGAGAGAATACTGTAAAATAAGTGTATAACACAAACGGCAGTAAGCCTATAAGACAGATTTTAGCCAACCATGACCAAAAATAACTAGCCTATTGATAGATTTTACTACTTCTTGTTAAAAATAGTCTATAGTATAGTGATGTCCCTGGCAAGAATGAGGACATTTTCAGAAATAGCCCATACATACAGTTAGTAGCTTTAACTCTTGGTAGAATAGCCTGCTGTTTAACACAAATGTTAAAGGGTAACATTTGATAATGTTCTGGGAATCAGCTACTACACATATCATCGGGGTCTCAAAATTGTTTCTAGATGTAAATGGGAATTCATTCGGCTTTCACATTAAGGAAAGGTCTGACATCTGCTTCAGGCTCAATGGAAGAGTCCCTGAGTTATCTTTCGGAAATAAAAAACTCAAAGAGTTTCTGTAATTTTATAGATAACAAACTCAAGAATTTTCACTAAACGCACTTGCTGAAATAGGGCCCAGATGTATTAGGCAGTGCTGAAGAACTGAAGACGGCTGCGGCTGTGTGGATTTAAAAGATTTTGTTTGGGTTTCCTCCTGTTAATGTATATTTACAGGCTATCACATAACTGTGTGTACAGTACAGTTGCATTAGACCACGCAGCTGCATGTTCACACCTGTCAGAAGGATCTGAGCTGTAGGACACGGTTTGCATGCGCACCAAACTAGATGGGTGTGAGAGCAACCTTGAATCAAAACTACACTGCTATTAAAACCTTGTATTACCACATTTAACTAAAATGTGTGCTTTATGCAGGTGACCTTTTTACCTTGATAAAAGAACTGATCAGTATTGCTCCTGCATTCACCATAGGGTTGTGGGGTTTGTCTGAGAACAGAATGACAGACCGTACTCAGTTTATGACTTTATGCCATGGCACCAACATTTGTATTCTGACACAGCATCTTCCAGCCCACCTTCTTCATCAAGTGACAGCTTGTTGAACTTGAGTCCGCTGGGCTCCATGCCCACGTAGCGGTGGACCTTTGCAGTGCCGGCTTCATGGACGGCAATGGCGTACTCCAAGGGCTTCACGCAAGACTGCAGACAGAAAGCCTGCTTGGTGTCCCCTACTGAATGCCTTGGGAAACAGACACACACAGTGGTCAGTAGGTATTTACTGTAGGAACAGTATACACAGCAGTGCACCATGTAAAGTGAAACCCTATAGACACACACGCATTATGACGTAAAGCAGTTTGATGAAACGCTCATCATTCAACACAATATGGTCATATCCATCTTACCTCTGCCCATCCACTGTACAAAGAGACACACCCCACAAGTTTGGGCTGAACTTTGCCAATTGTGGGATATAATCTGCTACCTATAGCCACAAGAGGACAAACCACAGACACTAATGTATTATTTATGCCAAATTGCCAATGTGTTACAACAGTCAAGCCGTGTGCAGTAAACACACACAGGCTAATTAGAAAGCAATCCTCAATGTGACAAACAGGACCAAAGAGGCTTACCTGCCCATTACATTGTTTTTGTACAGTTCGGTAGATCTCATTTATTTTTTGTGCAAAAGCATCAAACTCAGGAATGATGAATTTCTTTCTGAAAGCTTGGATCAGCAGCAGCATGTTTCCTCCAACACACCTGAGAAAAGAGCATTTTAACACAGAGGCTGTTATCCTAATTACAGAAAGAACAACTCTAATGCAAAGACATTTTAATTAGCATTGTTTCAGAGGACAGATGCCCGCAGAACTGACTGAATTAATCCTTTGCTTTGCAACTGTTGAGATCTGCGTTCGGTAAACAGAACCATGTGTGATTAACATCATAAAATAAATAGACCCAATTAGTGTTGTGTAAATGCCCTGTCCTGTTAAAACATCACCAGTAGCCTGGTGGGCAAACAACACATGACTATGTGGCACAGGGAAGAGGTCAATGTCTCTCACACGCAGTCGCAGTAGTGTGCATCTGTGTGTGTGTGTGTGTGTTGGGGAGAAGGGGTTGTTATTGAGTTTTAGATTCAAGAAGGACTACTTGACGTCCTGTACGAGTTGTACTAGAATCACTATTCCTTTCAATTTAAATGTACATTATTTATATTTTCCTGTGTTGTTTTATATGCTATTTATAATGTTTCTGATGTTTAGTTTTATTTTAATATATTATTTATAGACTGTTACTGACTGTAAACTATACTATTGAGAATCTCCTATACTGACATTGCCCTTAATTATATACTGTATTGATATTCTGATAACCACTGTAGTGAATTAGGTATAAGAAATACTGAACGCATCAAAAATAAAAAATGTATTATCTCATTATTACATAATGCAAAATGGACATGTACTGTAGAAATGTGAGCTCAGTGGTGAACAACAGCTGCATGTTGTCACTCACAACGAGTGACAGAGTACATGTGGCATTAGGACCAAAATAGACAAGCTTGCCACTGGGCAGTTTAGCCTCTTGGCATTGTTGTGACAGCTCAGGGGTGCTATACAAGGGGTAATTGTGTGTTGTCATGAGGGTGTAAAGTATGCACTTAAAAATAAAATGATAAAATGTGTTGCATCTCCAGTTCTTCCTCTTTTACAACACTGTACACCCTGTGGGGTTTGCTCATGCAGGCATGAACAGTACAGTACGTTTTAGTGTATTCAAAAGTCCTAGCAAATTTAGGGTAGCCTAATTGAACCGACCTCTCCAATTATCTGGTTTGAGAGGCTGCAATGTTTTCACTTTGGCTGATTGTTGACTACTAAGGATAATTATTATTCCAATCAAGAGGATTCAATTTTATAATGAGCTGGCTACACAGGTTGTCATTTTCTGAAGGGGCGAGGCAGGTTAGTGATTGTGAAAGTAATGTAGTAATGTAACTAGTAACGTAACTAATTACTTTTAATACCCAGTAATATGTAATGTAATGTTATTTATTTTTGAAGGAGTAATAAGTAAATAGTATTACTATTCCTGAGTAACTTGCCTAACACTGTTTATGGCACACTAAACTGTCATGCTGCCATTGAAGTGTCTGAAATATAAGTGCACAATTTGTACGCTATATTGCAACATAGCCTAATATATTGCACTCATATATTCCCAAATACAAATAAATAAATAACGAAACAAATAAAAACACATTTGACAGTTGAATTTGCTGAAAGATTGTTAATTATGCAATGCTACATCTGTATGTAGAAAAAATATGATTTTAGACTGTCTGAATTCTCAGCGTATTACACCATATATATATATATATATATATATATATATATATATATGTATATATATATATATATATATAGTTTACTATGATGGTGAATGAGTTAACAATGTATTGATATCTGACAGTGTTTGAAACTATTGCTGTTTTTACGATGACCTCTAAATGGAGTTGATTTAACTAAATACACTTGCATATGGTTAGATTCAGGTGACCTCAAAATTGACCTGAATTTTTTCCTCTTTACTGTTTTATCTGTTTGAGAGACTACATTTTCTTCTCAATTTGTGACAAATTATAACCAATTCCCTGTATTAGGCTAATCTAACTCCTAACAGTCCATCTCTTTGACTCACTTGTGGAAGAGGTCACGATCCATAGTGACCTCACCACTGGAGTCACGCACAGCTTGTCGCAGCTTCTCCATGCAGTTTTTCAGACGAGGGTCAGATGGGTGAAGACCGGTTTTCTTTAGGGTCTACATTACAGTGGACCAGATGGTGATGATCAAAATCAATATAAATAACAATTTACACAATTTATTGCTCTCTGCATCTGCAGAACATACATACAAACATGGAATAGTTTAGAATACTGAGGTCTTAAATTAAAAATAACATGCGTTTAAGTCATCTCAGGCTCATGACAGGAGCAAAGATGCCTTGCTTCACATAACATACAAAAGACGGAAGACCAATATAATGAAGACAGATGGATAAGTAAGCTACAGATAGACAGACAGTGAAGGACATTTTCTGTTTTGCAGACACGTTAAATAATTGCTTACTGAGATGAAGTAGGAGACTGGGACCCTTTCTCGTCCATCAGTGATAGTATAGAATAGCATGTCTTCTACTCCAGTACTGAGAGACTTATCACGCACAACCCTGATAGAAACAATATTAACTTTAGGTCTATAAGACATTAATTATAAAGAAAGAGGCTGCTTAGGCTATAAATTGTGTGGGCTGATTTTTTATGGCTACATACACACAAAGAAAAAACGTTACCTCCAATAGTTTGTCCTTTCTTCAATTATAACTTATGTTTTAAATAATAAAATAGCCTAACTTACGTTCTGAGATGTAAATGGCCCTGTGTCGGCGGTCTCTGGTACCGGTACCATATTGATTTGGTGCTTAGACTTTTTGTTGTCTGAAAGCTCAAAACATTCTTCGCAGAATTAATAATTAACTCCGTATGTCCACAGTTTGTCACACGTATTGCTTTTAAACAATGCATATCTGCTGTAGGTTTACTTGGGAAAAATAAGAAAATAAATGAACGGTTATTAAATGTGCTTTCTAATAACACTCGTGAGTCGTAGTGATCTTCGAAATACTGAAACGAGAGCTTGTCCAGACAAACTTGTGCTTGTCACTTGATTGACATAAATAAAAGCCAATCATACATTAGCTAATTGATTATCCACTGTCTCAAAGTGAAGTGGTCCAAATCTAGACAAAAAGTTTCCTTTATAATATACCTACATGCACAATTAATGTATAATTGTGATAAAAATGTATACTTAAGTTACAGATAACATGCTGATTCAGCAGCATCGCGTCTGTTCTGGTTTACAGCATGTTTAGTGCTCCTCAGTTGGAGACTTGCCTTACACTTTTCTTCCCTAAATGCTAAAGTATATTCCAAAAAACATACTGTAGGTCTACTCAGATGTGGAGAGGTGTTGAGTGCAACCTATGAGTGCAACGAACAGATAATTTGGATACGGACTAGTGTCCAATGTGAATGTAGCACCACCGTGTGGCATTTGGTTTACACTGGAGCTAAATGGGACGGACCCCAGTAGTAGCCGACTATATTACATTAAGAATAAAAGTAGGAAATCCGAGTACGAAAATCATAGTGGAATTAAAATTCAGCTGTAGACACGAATGGCTTCCAATAAATACCCGCATATGTCTTTCTTCTAGTCTAGAGAATAGCACATTTTAGCTAATGGGACAGAAAAAAAAAGAGAAAAAAAAAAACATTTTTATATATTAACAAAATGTAAACATGGATTTCTATCTGACTTTTTTAGACTTTTGAAACCATCGAATGCTTGAAATATCGTGCAATAAACAAGGTCCATGTAAAGCAAAACAACACTATAGGTTTAATTTGGCACCATCCATGTACTGTACATTATCCTTATAGTATTGGTCAGTGTCACCAAGATACTATAGAATACTGCTATTAATTTAACAAAATAGATTTAGATAGCCACATATTTTTATGTGTTTACAATTAAATGGTGGTACAAACATACAGTAGCATTTCTGATGATGCAATTTTTGCTTGTATCTTAACAGAAATATTGGTGACAAAAGGCACAACAGTTCTGTAAACAAGCAATACAATAGTTTCTATACACATTATATTAGTTGTTTTATTTTATGTTAACATGTCACATCAGGATAGATAGTGTTAATTAGTTAATTTCATGAAAAATGCGGCAAATCGGGCAACAAATTCATGTTCCAATCAATTGCTATTGCATCTGTAAATACAATGAAATTAAGCATAATAAAGTATAAACAATATAAAGGGTGTACACTCCTTGTGTTAATAGTAACCACACCCAAACTGTGCAAACAAGTTCACGTTAAGGAAAGAGTAGAGAATTTGTGAGCCTGTGAGCACTGCAGGGGGAGAAGCACAGAGGATTGCTGGCACCAAAACAATGTTGCTGTAATGCTGGTTTAAACCCTAAGGACCATTAGGAGGCACATGGTGAGGTAAAAGTATTTGCATTAATTAACACCGTTTGATTTAGTTGACATCTTTACACACTCTTTCTAGGACGTGGCAACACCAACTTCAAACCAATGTCCACCACAAAAGAAGGCATATAGGAGAGGGGAATCCACATGAGCTTGGCATCCCAGCCAGCACTGTATCGGGTACGAGGGTAGGCAGCTGTCAGGGCATGCTCCATGCAGTTGGTCACTTTAGACAGGTCAGAGTCACAGGTAGCTTTCATGAGGAAACGCTGCACCTTAATATCTGCACATGGGAATCAACACATGATAACTTGCATCGTGTCATTTGGATAAATGAAATTCAGTACAGCAAGGTCCAGTATATACTGTATGTGTGTGTGTGTGTTTCATTTTAGAACTAGTTCATGTACTGTGGGCATTGTGTCAAATATCAAATAAAACAATAATGTCAAAACTAAATAATTGATATGGTAGTGATTTAGGCTGCATTTAAAAATAATAAAGGTTGCATCATTAAAGGTGCTCTGTGTATAAAATCACCATCGATATTCATCAAACCATTATTGGTCAGGATTTCACCATAATATTGTGGCTTAATTAGTTCACCCTCAGTTCTGCTCTTAACGCCAATTTCTCAGTCAATCCGCTTACATGTATCTACACACAGAGTCTAATATTACAGTCATAAAAAAAGAAGCCAATAGGCTTCAGAAGTGATTTTGCCTATTTATGACATCATGGCAAGAATAGTGCAATTTAACTAAACTGCTAACTGTGCATATTTGAGCTGCGAAGATAGTGGCTAGAAGTTACTCGCCTACATATTTTTTTCATAAAGATTTTTTGTTGCATTTTATTTGCGAGTGAATTGGTCGCACTATAGAGCCCTGCTGTAAGCTAATGACTTGCCTTTCCTCTTGAGGTACAAAGTGGTATTACAAGGTTTACAAGGCTGTACGGAATGGAATTATCTGTTCATTGCATAAAATATCTCTAGAACACAGTACATAGAGGACTTTGACATTTCATTAAAACTGATATTTCCTCTTTTGATCATTTTTTTTAATAGTTAAATATTACACCTTTTAACACTAGTTCTATGTTATGTGCACTCTGCTTACATTTATCAAGGTACTTTTCCCCATAGCTTGCTTTGACTTCAGGTGGAAGCTGGTTCCACAAGCGGTGTAACTCTCTTTCTAAAGGCTCCAGGCTGGTTACTGCCGTTTTGAAGAAGCCCGGCTCAATGATACAGACCTTAATTCCAAAATAGTTAATATCCCTCCTAAAAGAGAGGAAATATGAATCATGCAGAGCTGTAAGGAATGTAGCACACAGTATATTAGTTTTGTATTTAATATCAGATGTCACAACAGATGATGCTCATGCTAATCAATACTGTACATAAAATAAACATCAGTATAGATATTTCTATAAAAATATTACATTTTCAACCATTTACTAATTATATAAGTGTTGTACATAGTTTAGTTTGGGCTTACCTTAGGCAGTCAGAGAAAGACTCCACCGCAAACTTAGAGATGCAATATCCTCCACCATTGGCAGCAACCCTACCCAGTACGGATGCTACATTCACAATTCGCCCGTGAGCTTGCTTTATGAGTGGCAGGAAGGTCATGGTCATGCCAATGACACCATTCATGTTGACATTCAATGTGCTATGAAAATCCTCCACTCTCATCCACTCTGAAGGGCCCATAGGTAGTGACCGGCCAGCATTGTTCACAATGCCCCACAGTCCTAAAAAATTTAAATAAAGGACGCAATCATTTGGGAAAAAGGGTGCAATTGGCTATGCAACATTTGATTTCCAAACATCTCTCACCCTTATCCCCAACCTCCTTCTTGGTCCACTCCATAGCCTTCTGGATGCTGTTCTGACTAGTAACATCCAGCAAAACAGTCTTCAAATAGGGCCCGGTCGCTCTCTTCAGGTCATCTGCTCCTTTTTCTGTTAGACAGCCAGCCAGTACACGGAAACCTTTGCGGTCAAGCTTCCTGCACAGCAGGTTTCCAAACCCAGAGTCACAGCCAGTCACAAAGACGCACTTCTCCTTGAAGTTCCCGACCTTGACACTGTCTCGGTAAAGCCACATTAGTAGCCAGAGCACCACAACAGTGCCACAGATGTACAAACATACATTCTCCCTGTGGTGGAAAGGCTGATTTAAAGCATGGTAGTGGTGCAAGCCAACATTTAGACAGAGCGTTCATTGTTAACTGGTGACCATGGGCCATATTCAAACTTTAAATCTTTAAATTAAATTAATGTATACCAATCTTACAGAAGAAACAAACACACACACACATTTGTGAAACCAGCTTTTGGGGACATTTCATAAAATTCTAAATAAATATTTGTATGACACATAATTTATTTTTATATTATGCAAATATGCATTAACTTACCCCAAAACTTCATAGAGGAAATCTGTATCCATGGTTGCAAATGAGGTAGATTTTCAATAACTTTCAGAAGTTATTGCTGAAATGAGCATCAAGAAAACAAATACCCACAACTTGTCTCAGCTCCTTACTGCAAGATGCTAACAGTTGTGCTAAAGGCACATGAGAGATATTTGGGTAATGCTCTTATTATGGAACAAAGAGAGGCATTGGAGAATTAGCTACAGTGCTGCAGCAGTTGAAAGAGAGGGAGGTATTGTTTTTCAGAACTTTAATGCTAATGCTTGTGATGGTGTAAGCATGACATTGCTTCGTACATGCTACTGAAATGTTTTTAGCATATTACCTAAATACATCTGTGTCATCTGTGCTTATCAAATGAAGGTGATATGAGAAAAATAATATAAGAATAAAAATACATAAAGAAAGATGTGAACGATAGCAATCATATTGTCTAATTGCTTTGTAATTTTTACATTTAACAAGTTCAATCAAAAGAGAATGCTAGTTATTATTATTGGAGGAGCATTTAAAGGAATGGTTCCTTTTCACAGTACATGTCATAACAACAAATTTACAAGCCTACCTTTCCACCCTTTGAGTGTGATGTATACACTAGTTTGTTCTCTCTTGGTCCCTAGACTTCCAGAAAGAGATTGGCCAGTGAATGATTTATCCACCATGGTTTATCCTTTAAGACAATTCCACTACTGGTAATCCCAAAGCCGTATAGCATTTGAGTGGTGTGCATGCAGTTGTGAATGAAAAGTCTCATGAACTACAGGTTACAGACCCTTGAAAGTACAAATCCTTGAATAGGTTTAGACACACTTTGATTTTATTTTCTTGTCAAATAGCACAATTCATCAACTGCCCTTGATTAATTATACCCAAGAAAGTATACCACAGAATAATGCTATTGTGTATAACTCCCAACAGGAAATTATACCACATTTTGGTGTAGTTGATGTGAAAAGTATTTTCTACATAATCTCATCAGATCATTTAACCATTACATGCATTTTGAATGCACGCACACTTGCTGTAGTGTAACACTGCTATGCCACACAATCAACATTAGTAATTTTTATACAAATTGAACAAAGTGCATAGACATTTTATCAAATGTTGTAGGAGAACATGCTTTGTGACATACTATAAGTATCCTTCTAAACGTCACACATTTCCATGGCTAGATTAATGGCCCCAACAAACAAAATGGGAACAAAATGGTGTCCAAAACAGGAAACATTTAAATAATATTTTCTCACCATTATAACAAATAGCCTGCACAATATAAAATAGACAATGAACATTAAAAGAAGTAAGGTTCTTAGAAGTACCCTGGCAAATGAGGACAGACGTAATGTGGCCTTTTAAAACCCATTAGAGCATATAAATCCAATTTCTCCACTGTACACTGTGTGTGCATGCTGTCGTTTTGTTCAGTTACAATAGTATAATTTGTACAATAATTAAAATGTGTGTTCCATTGAAAAGGGCCCATGATCACTTCTGGCACATTTCATTGAAGGTCTCTGACCAAAAGCTTGCAAATTAAAACACTTTTTGCACATATTTGATTGTGCGGATGTTTCTTCACATTTAATTTGGGCACTCAATACAAAGCAGGTTATAAAACCAACAGAAACCAGTAGGCTGTTGCGTGAAGCGTGACAACCCCCGTGGAGGCAGTATCGCATCTGCGCTGGTATACCTCTACTACACGAGATTTAAATGTAATCTGGTAGAATTCAGAGTAGATATTTCCTGCAATAAAGCTATTAGTCCATCAGGTGCTATGAGGAGGTAGATTGAAGTTGACCCTTGTGTACATACTCCAGTGCAGTGGCAATGGTCCTTGTGTCCATCTCAATGCTTCGTGCCCAGTTCTCCACATCGCCAATTTCCTAAGAGACACAGAACAGCAATTGAAATGGTTCCTGTGATTGTAAGGTGAAGGGATGTGCACTAGAGCAATGTTCCCTCCTGGTTCAAATGCAATGAATCACAAATAGATTGGGTCACCCTTTGTCCTGTGCAAGAAGCTTTGCAAAGCTCTGAGTGAGGATTTGATTAATGCAAGTGGTATGTCAGTAATTTAGTTGACTCACTCAGAGGGAGGGGAAGCCTTTTAGTACCTGTCAAATCCACTCAGATCTAGGAACAGGACAATAACTAAAGCAGATTGCAGTAAATCTTGAGGAAGCAAAGCTAAACATTGACTAATGTGCTACTGTACATTGATAAACAACAATAAAACAGCATAGCAAGATAATGATAGATTTGCATGTTTCGTATAAACATGTTGATGTGGTCTCTACCTGGGACCTGAATACACTTGAGTGTCATTCTGCAAAGTAGGGTGATTGTAGAAATAGCACACTTCATTAGTACTAATACAATGTATAATCATGTACTGTATTTTAATACAAATACATTGTATGTAGCATACAAAACATTCAGAGACAGGACAATCCTACATGGCATTCACAGGATGATCATGAGTCAGGGTTGTGCACAATGATGCAAGATTCAACTACAGTATACTGTAGGTTTAATATTCCCTAAATTTTGAAAATACATTTAATTTTAGTTTAACTAAACAAATATACATATATACACAACATATATATACATATATATACATATACATATATATACATACATATACATATATATACATATATATATACACATACATATATATATACATATATATATA
>JAODUK010049713.1:0-19264 GCA_027564635.1 Typhlichthys eigenmanni
ATATAATAGGGCAGACAGCAACCTTTTCTTAGAGTTGCATGTAATAAAACCTATTGATATCTACAGTTAACGTGGCTGCAAAAATATTAGGGGATAGCATACTACACGATGCTTCTAGTAGATTGAAATGTAACCAAATACTGACAAATATTGTACATAGCTACACAGGGTTCTAAATTCGGGATATGATACAATGACCCACTGGTAACTTGGATCGGTAGACAGTAGGCCTACTGGACACTTCAAGAGGGTGCCTGTAATAGTTATGGATGCAAACTCACCAAACTGTGCCGTATGCCCCCGAGCCCACTGCCTTGAGCGCTTCATAGCGCTTTGGAACTTCCCACGTCGTTTTCTGTATCTCGGTTCTGTGAAACCCAGGTCTCACTGGCGACTCATTTACTGGTGATTCCATTGTAGCTAACCTATAGCCTATGCAAATGAATTAAATGTAAAACAAAAATCAAAATGAGTCTTTTTCTACATAACACTGTAGTCTTTGGCAGATCTTCAACAGGTGGGAAAGCAAAGGTAATATGAGAAAGGACACACCCTCTTCGGCAACTCCTGCCCAGTCTCTCCTCAGCCTTGTCACGTGGATAAGCTGTCATCACAACAGTTGTCAATAAAAGCAGTTCAATCACAGCCAGACGACTATTGACTTCGTGTAATTACACAAGAATTGCGCCACGGAATTTAATATGGCTGCATGCTTAATGTGATTTAAAAAAATTTTTTTTTTTAAGGTTTATATATTGACCAGGTAGCCCAAATCAATGGTCATTGGACATATTTGATTCCAGTTCAGAAGTGTAGTAATAGGTGTAGTAATAAGTAGAAATGTAGACGTGCGCCCACACATCCACTGGAGGTCGCTTAGTACCTGACTTGAACTGTGTCTGAGGATTTAGTGTAATTTCCAAGCAAATTAATTATCTATACATATATGGGCGGAGCTAAGTGGGGGCCAGGAGTAGCCAGTGCCATCCCCATTACAATCGCTTTACAATAGGCTTATATTTCGTGTCATATCTTCAGAACGGAAACTCACCTTTTTTCCATCATAATCCAGACACTCCGCTGAAGAGATGGCCATATGGCTTGTGTTATTGCACATAACAGAGACTTTGCAATGCAAATTGTTACTGGAGTCTTGTTTTATCAAATAAGCCAATGTATCAAAACAAGATACAGGCACGTGTAACCTAGGAAAAAAACATGTTGCATATAGGTTCTACTTGAAGGAGTACTCAGATATAGATGGTAAACATTATTACAAAATAATACAAAAATAATACAAACTACTCTGTAAAAAATAAAGTTAAAAAAGTAATTTTATTTTTTGCTAAATACAGCATAAATGATAATATAGATAAATAAATAGAACATATATACCCAGTGAAGCTCAGGGCTTATAAATAAGAGTGCATACACTTAAAGGTATATGGCATTCTTGCTAACTTTGAGCTCAAATCAAAACAGTATCGCTCCGCAGTTAACCTTTTAACACATTTGTCCAATGGAAGATCATCGTGGATATTTACTTTTAAAATAATGGATGTAATTGGTGAGTCTATTTAACATTTCTTACAATGTGTTATATTGGATGTAGCTTAAGGTCCGGGAAACAATGGGTTTGATGGGTTATTACAGTTGCAGACCAGTTACATTTACAATCATATACAGTAGCTTACTGTAACTTTGTAATGTGATGTTGCGATGCATATCCTGCAGTTGTGTGAGATGAAATGCCAATACTTAGGACTGACCCTCTCCACTTTAGCATTAAATGAATGTGTGATTTCATTGATGATGAGGTGTGATTGTATTGTACCATCCTGACCTCACAGAGTTTGGCTTCGCTGCCAGTATGAAATAGGTGACATGAGATCTGGATGATTTCGCAAGGACGCTTCTGCTTGGATTCATAGCACAAGTAGGTTTGTGTGTTGTTTCATTGATGAGCACAATGCACAGCTGCCTATATATGGTAGAGAGTTCTAGTGCTCCACCCACAGAAGTATGTGTTGCTTCACTAGGCTTTCTGTGTTAGAGTCAAGCAGGAATATAATGAACAATTTACTATAGTAATACTGTTAATTTTGTTATTTATTATAGTAAATTCACGTCATTGTCAATATTTAACATTTTTGGACATAGCCAAAACATTTATTTTTACAAATATAATTGAAAATAATGCCTGCCAAATAAAGCAGAGATACATAATATTGCCATTAAATAGGCTACTATAATCTTTGAAAGATTGAATGTATCTTTTCTCATAAAAGTGTTGTTTATATATATAATATATAGCCTATCTTTCTTTGATAGGCTTGCACTCTAATTCACACAATTGTTTTTGTTGTTGCACGGAATGGCAGTAAATGTTACAGAGTATCACTAATTGGCCAGAAGAGGGTGGTATTGCAACATATTTGAACTGCTCGCAAATGTGAGTGACTGCAGGTTTGGCCGTTTTGTTTTGGCATATTTTTTTAAATGTTTTGCTTTTGTCTAACCAACCTACAGCATACCAGCTAAATAAACATTACGAACAGAAGATTAGTCAAAAATATTGTGACTGCTTTTATAGCTAATTCTAATTCACCCTTTTTTGCCAAAAGGCCAATAGGCTACAATGTGTGAAATCAGTGGTTGAACCAAGGATAAGATTTGTCATTGTCAAGTAAGAGGCTATCAGTATTTTGAACTTGTAAAGCTCATGAAAATATATTTAGGCTGCACGTGACCAGTAATGGAACTAGCCTATATTTTCCAGTAGACTAATAAAGCTGCTGTTGCCTACAGTAGGTTACAAATCGCAGTGTCTATGTCCTGCCGGGGCTGTCCTGTCTTCGTCTTGTTTGCTCTGCCGATCTACGGTCAGTTGCGGAGCTCGCCTTGTCTTGTGAGCTCAGCTCACCACGAACTACGGAGGCTGCTTTTCCTGGAGTTTGACTAAAACGTGCTTTCAGAGACTGTTAAGCGTACGTTCATACTGCTTAAAGTTGTACATCGCCTCCAAAATGTATCGGATTACCAGAGTGAAATGAGGATGACTGACTAAAATGAGGAGTTATTGGAACTCGGACACACACTCAGAGGTTGTCGTTTAGCCTACCGATCACCACTCATTCATTCAGACGCTTGACCACAGTAGCAGGTAAGTAAATTAAAGTGCATGAACGTATGTGAAAATACACTTTCTAGCCTAATTTAGCCTTACCAGTCAATACGTTTAGGATCAAACGTTGGGATGTGACTGTCTGCATTGTTTATGAATGGATATATTATCTAGCTCACACACTCTGGAACTGGTCAATTATATCCTATTCCGTTGTCTATTGTAGGCCTATTAACTGAAATTCTATACAGAGCAAGAAAGGGATAATTGAAATAGGCTGCAATATACGAACACGTGTCACCTGATAGGAATGTGTAGTGTAATAAGCCAAATGTCAAATGCTTGCCTTGTTCACCTGATAGTTATGCTGGACAGCTGTTCAGTTATTGCCTCATTAGTTTCAGACACTGTTGAACTTGGGTAGATAAGCTAACAAAATGTAAACAAAAATTAGCTATCTGAGCATATGCTGTCTCCTTATCAGGCCTTCTGCAAACCGACTTTATAAAAATAAAAACTAAAGCTGAATGAGCTACAAACAGAATGTCCTACTAATTTACCTGTACCAATCCTCTGGCTATAAACTAGGCCTATTGCTCTGTGTGGATCCAAGACAATACAGAGCCACTCCCTCCCATGCCTAAACATTCTTAAGAGTAGGATTTAAATATGTCCTGGAGTGACTGAATGTTTATGGAGGATCGTGTGCTATGTTCGCAGCTGTTCTTAGACTAGGTGAGGCTTGGCCTTTTGTAAGGCATCCATCAGACCTGTTCTGCACCTGATATTGCTGCTGTGTAGAGAGCGCTTTGATGCCCACTGAGTCAGTCAAGTCCAGCACAACCACCCACATACTAATTACGATGTGTGCCAAGGACCGCTATCATTTGTAGGGGAGTAAATAAGAGTAAAGGCAAATGAAAATGTTTAGATGTTCAAATTATTTTGATAAGAAACCTTTTTTATATATATAATTTGGCGTTATGCAGCTAAGCATTGAAGCTCAGGCTTAGCTTTTTTTCTGCATTATTAAAGCATCTGGTCCCAAAATCCAGACATTTTTGTATAGCTGGGCCATCTGCTTGCCCAAGTGTCTTTTCCACAAACACAATATCACATTACCCACACTTGACTGTGCTGTAGTAGTCTAATGTGGGAGATAAAATGTCTGCATGCATAGTGTTACCAGATAGTGTACAATGTATTATGAAGGCAGTGAAGGTGTAAATATTTTTATCCATTCATTTGGTTTGCTTTTACTTTACTTACAGCGCTGTTGAGGGTACGTTTATTAGTGCGTGCACAGTTCTGGAATAAGCTTGTCTTAATACGTGCCTCTGTGCCATGTAGATGTGTACGTCAGATTAGGGTAACACAAAATGATTGACTCTACAACAGACAGAAGAAAGGTCTCAAGGCCAATGCAGAATAGTCTGGCTGCTCTACACCTGATGCATTCACATTGAAAGCGCTTTCTGTGAAACGTACACGTTAGCATGCATGGATAGTGAATGTCGCACATGGCCAAATATTATACTGTACGCTAAACTGTAGGATTAACTACTTTCCCATTCATGCACATGAGAACCAGCAAATCGGCACCAAACCACTATTACAATAAATAGGGATGTGCAAAAACCAATTTTTTATTGTTTAATTTATTAGAACAATCAGAAATAAACATTTACAGTAGCAATGACACACAATAAACATTAAACATGGTATACACTGCACATTGACTTTATTTCATTTTTAAAAATATGTTTCCCAAATGCCTAGCCAATCACTCTTGCACATCCCTGACAATAAACTACATGTTCTTTACAAGAGGTTTGGGGCTTGTTTGCCTTGGTGTTACTCCAACAATGGGTTACAGGCTAACTGGATATTGACCTAACCTGGAAAGTCTCTGGCGTGTGCCATTTGTGCGCTCTGGGCTTAATATTATCAGCTATAAGAATGAATCATTGTAAATAGAGCCAATGGAGTGTTTCCAGATCTTTGTAATGGTTCATGGCTCTGTGCCTTAGGGGAAGGGATTTACCTGTAGGATATGCTAAGTATTGGGCAGACGCGATGAATCACTGAATGTTTACATATGTTGAAATAGATAATGTGCTCTCATGCTCACGTGTGTTATCAAATGATATACGATATGATGGAGAAATTTGGGGCGTTTCCCAGGCACAGTAGCAACAGCTGGGGGTCCCACATGGTACATTCCTGTGTGTGTGCACGGGTGTGTGCACGTGTGTGTGTGCGCGTGTGTTTACGCGTGTGTGTGCGCGTGTGTGTGTGGATGGAGGAGGTCGTGGTGGGTGGGAGTATTGGGAAGATAAGGACTTGTGTGTTAACTCAAAACAATCGTGTTTTTTTTTTCTCTCTATTTCTTCTCTGCTGTGTTGGGAAAGAGATTATTGAAATTGTCCATTCAAGCAATGTATTTTACCTTTCAAAGCATGGACCCTCTTGGAATGTTTTCGAGTAACATCTGAAGCTGTGTCAGTTACAGTATGATTACTATCGAGATAGTGGATTGTATCCTAAACAGAATTCATTCCCGGGCATTTGGCTGGTCTGTCCAATTTGCAGCCTAATACTTTAGCATTTTCATTAGGCCTACAGTAGTAGGAGGCTGTCTTCTAGACTTAAATTAAAATCTCAGAATCTTTCACAGTAGCCCTACTGAACACACAGGGTATTTTATATGCGATAACAACACGAAGGATATTTCCATATAGCCAAAATCCCATTATGCCAATATTTTAGCCTTCCCTGTCTTTTTTAAACAAAATGAGCATCAATTGTAATTTACACACAAACTTAATCTAAAGAAATTACCAGTTTCTGAGATTATAATTTGCTTGTATTAATTTAAGTTAAATGTATAGAAAATCATTAGTAAATACCGCTTTGTGTTTGATAAATTTGACTTGACAAAATGTGTAGGCCTATTAGTTTGCAATCGCTTACTGTACCTTTGTAATTTAGTACTATATCACTTAAGCATAATAAATATAGCAAACTTGGTTGAGGAACACCCTGCCTAATATAATCCTGTTTTCAAACCTAATTTAATATTTTTATATAAAGTACAGCATGTTTGAGATACATTTCAAACTGAGGATGTGGCTCATAGTGCGTCCTGTGTATTGCGATGAATGATTTAGCTGCCTAGGACAGTTTCTGCTACCAACCCTTGTAGCTCTTGTTCCTTCAGATGGTTCACTGGAGACTTGTTTAAAATCTTCGCCAGGTCTGGTACACAGCCTGTAGCCAAAGCCTTACTTCCCCAGCTGCTCTATTGAAGTAACCACCCCAAGCCCCACTATTTAGCACACCAGAGATTTGGATTAAGCAGCAAAGGGACATTTAAATATCTTGATATTGTGCTTTTCATGTGGCTACTGTGTGTCAGTCTCATAAAGGGCAAACTTAATTATTCACCCACAACATAAATGTAGAAAGCTGGCAGAAGCCTATATCAAACAATAGCTGTATTGCGTAATTTAACGCTTGTCAAACTGCTGTTAAACTGCATGCAATTGTGGCTATCTATTTGACTTGAAACGTGTTTGTTTTATAATGCTTCATGCTGGACTCGAAAGTTTGCATGTTTTGTTCCATAAATTTGCCTTTGAGAACACACACCAAATGCCTTTTGATGTGTAAACGAATGTGTAAATGTATTATTATTACTTAACCTAGATTTCCCTAACCCACTGACCTATTTAGTTATGTACTAAACTAATTATCTTTTTTTATTTTTTATTTTTTTGTCTTCCTAACAGATTAAGCTTTTATGTCCTACAATGAATTACAATACCCACAGTATTCATTAACACAGGGGTTGTGAACCTTGTTTGGGCCAGGGACTCTTTAAAGGGGAGAACATTTTCCAAGGACCCCTTCATAATCACATCACTTTGCTAAAAATTCATCCAGACTGGTTCATACTGGTTAGTGCTGATCCAGGCTGGTTCATACTGGTTAGTGCTGGGGTAGTGCTGGTCTAGCTGATGGACCAGCATAGTCATGTTGTTCTCCAGCAACATAGTAGCGTGTAAAACCTACCTTATGCTGGTGACCAGCAACGCTGGATTTTTTTAGCAGGGTTAAAGGCATGGTCAGTCATTCTTGCTAACTTCGAGCTCAACAGTATTGCTCCGCGGTATTTATCTTAACGTTCTCTTAGCGTGTTGAAAATGAATACTTCTCCACAGCCCTGGCTCCGTGAATTGGAACATAAACAAAGTGGCGAGCACTGCTCGTATCAACAAAGCCGCAGCACTGCACTTTGCTTCACAGTGCATTTCGACGTGTGAGGCGATGCCGCGGAGCGCCACGGAGCGATACTGTTTGATTTGAGCTCGAAGTTAGAAAGAATGACTGACCCTGCCTTTAAGCATATACTCGTAGACCTTATATAAGGACCATACAGACTTTGATATGCTTTCTACCATACATTTTGTATTTTTTTAATGTATAACTAATTATTTGGTGGACTCCACATTGAGGACCACTGCATTAGTGTATAAACATTTTACCGTACCACGTTACAGTTTTTCATCCCTGCCACAAGCATAGACATTGTGACTGTTAAGGCCTATTTATGCTTCTGCAGCGCACGTGGGTGGACCCTACGCCATAGGCTCCCTTAGCCACGTACCCTACGGCGTACCTCTCATAAAATGTAACATGGCGTATGGTCGACGCAGAAGCATAAATGGGCCTTTACAGGATACAGGTGGGTGCAGTCCCAGCAGCAGATCAGCACCACCCTGAATGAAGACCCTTACAACCAGGCACAGGCGCCTAGACAGTTGCCCGCTTGCTCAGCAGAGCTATGCTAGCTATCTGCTTGCCTCACACATGCTAACATTCCAAAGACATGCCAGTGTATTCTTTTGTGGGGGTTTGGGCGAAGCAGTGGTTGCCATTTTTTTGCCTTCACACCTTAACACTCATATGCTGTCCAATGACCTCTCCATTGTCACCATAGAGATTATATCTGAATGCTTGCGGTAGTAACGATAGGATTCACTCTTGGCATTTTCAAATCATTAAAAATCCTTCTACAATCACATAACTTGAAATGCAGATGTCAATGAATTGATAATTTGTTGATTGAATTGATTGAAAACCACCCGAAGTGATCTTTATTCTACTGTCAATCGAACTAATGGATTTGGGATTTTTTGATTTGTACACGCAGAAAGCAGGTCTAAAATATTTTCTAAGTCAGCTTTGCTATTCACAATGTCTACTGCGGATTGCTATTATACACGAGTTCATCTGATACTCAGGCTTATTGGCACTGAAGAGGATTTGCTGAGAGTCAGTCCAGATCCTGATAGATAACGGCTAAATCCCTTTTACGCTACTGGAGACAAGGGAATATGAGGGCAGAAGCATATAGAATTCTTGTCTGCTCAGGCTCTTGATTAGCCTGCTATCTACACATCTCATTGATTTGCTTTGTCGGGTTCACAGTTCAGTGGCACAACTTGTGCTGCACAAGCATTCAGCGAGATAACATACAGACACATCACTACTTGATGTTAATGTTGTTTATACTTGGTGCTGTTAAATGTGTTTATAATGTGGTAGGCAACTGGTGTACGCCATTGGCTATATGAGTTCATTGAATGCCCTGGGAAAACATTGTTGTTTTTTTTTTTTTGCTTTTGTTCCTGTCTTATATGCTCAAAATGGTCAGAACTCTACTAATCACCACCTAAACTTGTGTAGGTGAGGTGGTGTATTGTGTGGAGGGGACAAATGTATTCTACAAATATGTACATTTTCTTTACATTTCTCGGCATTATCCTTTTTTGTTTGTTTTTCACAATACTCCAATGTTGCTCACTGCATCTTTTAATAAAGGTGCAATAATGGCTACTGTTTGTTTTGACTTTGCCTATACAAGATGACCTTGCATGTCTCACATCACTAATTAGTTTTACCAAGCCCCTATCCATTTTAATTGTCTGTTGTGTTTTGTGTTATTGCTGTTTCACCATGTTTGCTAGGGTATTTTTACTGTTATTTTTGGAAATGGGAGGATTCAGTCTGTTGACATTATCGAAATTCAACATGGGATTTCAGCTTTTCCTGTCGTGATGTCAGTGGAAATAAAATCTCCTTAAGGCTTCCTCTGATTAATGAAAAGCAGAAGGAAAGTAATAAGGGTGAAGATTACACATAATACTTTCTGGGAAGGACTTCAGGCCACCCACTATGGGGTCTGCTGACTGTCCTTGGCCAATAAATGCATGCTGCTAGTCAATACATGCTAACATCCTAGTTCCCTTCAGTTGTGATAAAGAGATATGGAGAATCCAGTACATTGCATAATGTATGGCTTCTACTCATTGGATGCGTTTACATAAACAAGCAAAATGTATCTATTAAAGCATTAGACCTACTGTACATTACAGATCTCATAACATAGTCTTTAAAAATGTGTTGCTGCCAACATGTGCCCTGCCATTCAACTTCTCAAATATCATACGGGAGAACATTCTTTACAGTCAATGCAAATGTGTTATGCGGAAAAGTCCTTTCAAAGAAAGAAAACGGGTAAACAAAATGTACTGTAATTATGTTAAACCTGCCCAATGTGACACCCAATGAAATGTCTTTTGCCTCAGAATAGGTATTTCTTATGCCGAGTTCAGACCACATGACTTTCAAAGTGGTTAGATGGATGTGCAGCACACACTACACGTCTCTCTTGTAATCGGGTGTCTTGACATCTTGTGTGATTCACGCTCTGTGTTCTCTGGTTCACATGCACAGACAGACATATGCCTTTCTGTCAAGCTATTTTAGGCATGCAAGGTTCAGGTTGGCTATTCACTCAGTTTTCTCATATAAGGGAGTGGAAGATGCATTAGAAGAAAGGAATGGAAGAGAGAAGAGGTAGCCTATTGCTTTCTGCATTGAGTGGTATAATTAGGTGAAGGACCTTGGCCTTGCCAGAGAAGAATTGAGGAACCAGGGTACTAGGATTCCATGTGTTTGTTCCAATTCCTGCAGCTGCAGCTGAAAGAGGAGGAAATCATTTGGTTGGCTTGTTTTGACCCCGCCACATGACAAGTCTGCATCATTGTGTGGCTCCTCTGTCAGCTCTGCATTTTTATGCTAACATGTAGCCTAGAACCTCCACGAGAAGAGCTCTGTATGTTTTGAAATGCAATTTATGACAATACTTTGTGATGATAGTGTTCTTTAGCAACACGTTATAAGAGAGTCCTGTACATTTTAAAATCTATTCTGCTAGTCTTGTGTTACTGAATGTTTTTTTTGTTGTTAAATCTATGTCTCAGTAGCTTCTTTACCACTAGCTTTTTCCTCCTTCATACATGACTGAATGCATGTTTTGTGGTTATTGCTAGGGATTTTCAGTCTGCAATATCGACAGATACAGATACCGATTTTATACTATTAGATATATATATATATTTTTTTTTTTTTTTTTGGCTTCCGAAACCTTTTTAATCACTGTGAGCTTATTTTTCACTCCACCTGCAAGTCCTGCATATGTATGTAAACAGCACAATCACGGTTGATAGATTTTTGTGCTCAAATGTGTTTTGTGAAGTATAATAAGTTATGTCATAAATCATAAAATATGAATAAACGTAAGATTAATTTCTTTGCGGAACGAGAAGTTTAGCAATTCCTTCTAAAAAATAAATATATAGGCTAAGCTACCATATACCTGTTTATAATGTCTAGTATTCCATCTCCATAGTGGGTAAAGGTACAGACACATAACATTGCTTTGGACAAGTCAGCGTGTGACTGGTGCTCCAGATTCTTCCTATATTACCTGTTATTTTATGTTATACCTGTTATATTCCTGTTCTTTTAGGTGAAACAACAATGTCTGACTGGCTCATCATGATAACTTGAGCTACAATGTGCCTACAGCCAAACATATCTTACAACCCTGACCTGTCCATTTTCCTGCTCTATTTGTATCTTTTTTTTTTCTCCACCAGTAATCACAGGAGGCAAGTAAAGACATCTGTGTTCAACGTCTCCCATAGCCTTTGCTAAGACAAATTCCAAAGAAAATGCTAGTGTAGGTACTTGGTAGTACTTTACAGATTGCAGAATAGAGGCTACTCCACCAGAAATGGGGTGGGACTTACTAAAATGGAACAACGCAGTCGATAGTAATTAGACCTTCATTAATATTCACGGAAAAAGGTAATCCCTGGGGCAGAACACCTTTGCAAAAACAATGAATTAATGCATGTTTTACATTTGCGAGGTTTGTGGCAGTTTTATTTGAGACAAGGCTAGTATATACTTCTGGAATACTTGCGTTATACTGTTCATGGTTGTGTTGAGCACATGAAACAGGGGCTCTGAGACCTGTAAAACAAGGGGAAATCTGGCAAGATTATAATAAAACAAAAACACTGGAGCAGAGCTAAAGGGGGAAATATGAAGAAGGAGACTATAATAAAACAGTGGAAATTAAAAGTACTTTATATTTGCTGCAGTATTTGGTCCTATAGTTTAAAATGCCATGCAGTGATAGTGTGGGCCCTGGTCAAACTCAAGAGTTATCACACACACACACAATTAATTTCAGCCATTGCATTTCTGTCCAGCTTTACCAAGAGCTCATATATTTATCATTACATAGTCGCGTGTTAAAATGAACCAGGAGGTATGTTGCTTTGCTTACCAGAATTGCAGAGTGATTATTAATAAATTGTCTTTCAAACTATGAAAGATAAACTATGAAATATAATCAACCACATGTTTGTTTTAGTCTGGTTCACTGCAGTTTAAATAGTATTTGGATTTGGATGTTAATCTACATTCTACAGTATCAGCATTTCCTTTGTGGGTACAATTCTGTCTGGTGCTACACATTATCTTTTTCCCAATCGGTAAATTGTGTAAACATAGTCACAGCTCAAGTTCATCAACCAAGTAGATACAGTACGTCACAGACTTGTTTTCACTACAAGTCCCTGTCTCATGACCCTCGACTGAAGCATGAAGACATACAGTGCTGTTCTCTTCTCACAGGGTGGCAGGGTACTGTAGCTGCTTTGCGGTAGCAGCAACAGGCTGCTCTCTTCTGATGGGGTCCATTATCACCTCCGGTGATGTTTACACAGATGATTCATGCACGCGCGCGCACACGCACGCACGCACGCACGCACGCACACACACACACTGCGCGAGGCTTATTATTGTAGTAGTGTATCACACTTTAACTTCAAAGTGGCTCATGGTGAGTTGAGAAGCACCCTGCAACTTGCAGAGAAACCTGTTGTTTTCCTGATTCAAGTTGTGCATGTGGGCGTGTGTCTTTGGGTGTGCGCTGTGTTCTTGGTCAGTGGTGTCCACTAGTCCAACAGTAGTCAGATCAGGTCTGTTTGTCCAGCTGCTGACACACACACACACACATGCGTGCGCGCGCACACACATACACCATGGCCCTTAACCTCATTGCATATCCAAATGGATGGTTCCCCTTTATTTTCCAGGGACATTTCGACATCCCATGTCCTATTTTATTCTCTCTCTCTCTCTCTCTCTCTCTCTCTCTCTCTCTCTCTCTCTCTCTCTCTCTCTAGCTTCCCATTCTCCCCAGCCTTTCTTTTTCCGGGGTTCACAGTTTGACCCCATTTGCCCTTGACACATCCATTTGTATAGGCACAGCCAATCAATAGGGGCTCCTCTGTCCAAGTGTCAGATGTTAGCTCCTATAATTGAAAGCATCAACCTGTGTGTGTGTGTTTGTGTCTTGACATTCACATAGTGATCATGCTGCCATCAGCCATTGTTAAACCTCAGATTTTGCTATCTTACTGGGGGAAATGGTTGTAAGGTAAATGTGTACTGAGTTCTGCTTTTTCTTGGTGAAGAGGAAAATATATATATAAAATATATTGGGAAAGTAATTGATAACTGGCCTATTACATGAAATAACCCTCTTAAATGTAGGGAAGGTAAATGTATTCTGAACGTTTGTGAAAGCCTCAACATCCTCCACACTGACATTTAGGATGCTGTTATAATTTTCTCAAGATACATGATAACTGGAATCTCCATTATCTTCCATTTGCTTGCAGAAACATACTGTACTAGTGAGGGGAAAAAAATAATGAAGAGAAAAAAAAATATATATATATATATATAATAATTGTTTTTTTATATTTAGAATTGAAATACAGTAGGCCTATATGTGGCCAAAGTCACATACAGCCAAGTGGGGTGAATGACAAATGAGCCGTGCATTTACCTGCTGTTCTTATAAAATACACAGACACACATACTTTAAGACATTGTCATTAAGCCAGCACGTCTCTTGGTTAGCCAAAAGTGGAAGAAAGAATGAGACTTTAATTAGCACATGCATTAATGAAAGTGTAGTAAAATGTCTTTTATCAAACTCCTATATTGTAGCATAAAAGAACACGTTAGCATGTTAGTCTGATGATGTATAGCCTACTGTACTGTAGACAAAAGTGCATGTAACAACATGGTAGATTCTCTCCTGACATGAACAAAGATGTTCTCTCCGTTTGAGAAGAAAATGTCCACATCATAGCTCGAGTAATTAATCTTTGACATCAGACGGCCCTCTTTAATAATATATCCATGTTTTAACACAAGGCTGTATTATGCTCTTTGTTTCACAGCTTCAGCATCAATGCCAGGTAACCCTAGGAGTCTAGATGCCCTTCAGTGACACTGACAACAATGAAGTGGTTGTTTGGTCGTTTAACCTAAAGGCTAGCTACACATTTAGTTGTTTCGTATACCTTTTGGGGATAAAAACATTTAAAAAAATCATCAGTAAAAAAATAAACACAGAACTGACATGTGCATCTTCCAGGATGGGGGAGAACGGTCTTGAGCTGGTGTGTTTGTTTATAACTCATAACATGCAGGCAGTGCTGGAACACCGTATAGAATGACAGGGGTGTTGGGCCTTTGATCGTAATGGGTGCTTGTCTTGTTCTAGCCTTGTTTTGGACAGGCGATATAGAACATCAAAATGTGTGTATTGCTTTTTTGGTCTCCATTTGGCTTGTTTTTTAAATTTTTCTTCAAATATTGTTGCCTGAATTTTGCATTGCAGTTTTTTTAAAATAATTGATTAGCCTACCTATTTTGTGTTTTATGCTCGAGAGTTTATAACACACACGCACACAGATACTGTACACACCCACAACCATTTTTCCTGTATTCTTGTATCATCTTTCTTCTGGTCTTGGGTTTGTTATGTCAAGCCCCCTCCCGTTTGATCAATCATTGATGATCCCAGGTGTCTCCACTGACAGCCGACTGTTTGACGAGCTCAAGGGAACATCCTGATTGGCTAACTGCCCAGCCCTTCCCTCCCTCCTATTAATTTCTCTTTCTCCTCCAGTGCTGGAGCTAGGAACAGAGTTCAGTCATTTCTTTCTTTGTCCCCGTCATCACCCTGCTCCCATTTAGTTTCTCGTCTTCCTCTTCATTTTCAGTACATTCTCTCTTTCTCTCTTGCTGTAGTCTATCTTGCGCTCCTGCCCACTAGACTTCAGAGAGCCAACTTCAATTAAAGCATCTGTGGGGATCCCTAAGCCATTAGCCATATTAGTGTTGGGTCTATGCCTGTGGCCCCTTCTCAAACAAAGACCTATTAATGCCTCCTGAAGCATGTTGGGTTGGCTAGCGCTGTGCTCCAGACACAGTTGGTGGTTGCAGAGTAGTAGCTTGATAAATTAATACCGCTTTTCACGTTTCATTTCATGCTTACAGAGCGGGACTAGCAAGCTCTTTATTACTTTTTGTGAGATGTCAACAGTCACGTTTTCAGTTAGATTGCCAAGGTCCAGAGAGGTTATGATTATGAAGATACCATAGGGAATATATTAGCCACTGATGTCAATCAGCAATATGGACAAATATCTATGAATATTGCAGTGGCCAGGTGATTAATAACATTACTCTGTCTTGTGGACGGTCCTATCGTACACTTAACCTTTTGGCTATCATTCTTTTGTCCACAGGCCAAAGTCACACACCTCAGTCTTTCAACACAGCAAGGCTCAAGTCATCAATCATGATTGATTTTCCGCCAGAAGCTTAGATGGCAAGATAATGTCAGCGACTGGAATTCTGTGTGCAAGTGCGTTTCCATCTCACGTGCACGGTCTTGAGCAAGATGGAGAGCACACACTCTATTAAGCATGTGACAGTTGAAGACCTCCCACTCAAAAAAAAAAAAAAAAAAAGGTCCTGCTCGGATTGTCCCCTCTCCCAATCCCAGAGTGCCGAGGGGGAAACAAAGGCGTGTCCGGGGGGAGGGCGTCCATTTTGTTTCTAATGAAGCTGTCGGTCACACAGCTCGTTGACAGAAGGCCAGGATATGGCTCCCACCTGCCGCACTTCCAAAGCCTGTGGACGCAAAAATGGGTTTTCACTCAGAACGGCCGCACTGCCCGGCCCTGACAGTTAGATTTAACGCAGTTCTATCTAACACTGACGATCCTGACAGTTGTATCTAATACCGTCACCTGTTTTGTCAGAAGGAAAATATTAAGCAAGTAATCTTAGTAAAAATATTATGATTGTGTTATTTAATCAGCCATCTCTTTTTTGGCTTCGGCCTGTGGAATTCATTAATGTCAGGATGTAAATCTTCCCGTCAGTCTAGGCTGTGGTATTTAGCTCAACAGTGCAACTGAATTATTGTTCAGCAGCTACAGGCATTATGCTGAGGGTGGGAGATCTGAGGGTTGTTACGTTCACAAATCTGTCATATAATTGTGTGTGTGGGTGGGTGCACATTTCATCCACACACCATGGCTGCTTTCACCCCTGCCCCCATCTCTTAATCCCCCCCACATTCTCAACTCACACACACACACACACACACACACACACAGTCTGCATCTCACACTTAAACCAAACAATGCAAATGCAATTCATATTGTGTCCAATGGAGAATTTCAGGGCTACTCTCTTAACCCACTTTTTCCTGTTCAGGGTCACAGACGGGCCCCTTTCACTTTCACTGGGAGGTAGTGAGAGGGCCAGCGTCGGACACTGGTCCTTTGTTAGGTAAACACACACACACACCCAGTAAGAATCCCCTCGCTTATTTGCCTAATTGGCATGTGTTTGGGGGCGGGACATATGTGGAAGTACCAGATTAGCCAACGTGCCACAGATTACCTAGTAAAAACTCAGATGAAACAATATTAAGGTTGACGGCACAATAAAGTACTCTACAACAGCACCTGCTGTCCACAACTGAGCTCTATTATTGGGAGCTGTTTAACTGGGTGCTGTCTTGCTTGTTAGCCATGCTGGGAGCAGGAATTGACCACCAGTAACCACAGATGAGTTGTTATATCCAGGACCGTGAAGTGTGAGCCGGTTGAAATGTGCATTAGAAACAGCCATCATGGTTCTCCTTTTAGGCTTTCTAAGGGATTAGGCCTCCATGGGGGTGTCCTAGCTAGCGATGAAGCATGCTTGGGATTAACATCAAGGCTGAAGTGGCTACTGGCTAAACAGTGGTGTAATAAAGCCTTGTTTTGCTCTTGTATAGCAGCTAGTACTTTGTGCAGTTAGCAAGGCTTTGCTAGCCTTACTACCAGCGAGGGGCATGTGCTCTTAAAGGTAGGCTATAATAAGCATTTGTAAACTAATACACTTTTTGTCAAATTCGCTTAATATCTTTTATAGCAGGTCGCTATTTTACTTCTTCTGTGTGTGCTGAAAAATGTGTATTTCTACACAGCTGTGGCTCTGTAAATAGGAACATAAACATAGTGGTGCTGACTGCACACCACAACAATATCCTAGCCTTATGTTTCCATTGTGTGGGGCTTAGCTTCTGAGGGAGCACACTATGGCATTGAAGGGAGAGGTGTTTTTGAAAAAAGCGTTAGAATGACTTGAATCTATGAAAGGACTGTACTGTATGATTGTGTTTCCCAATCCCTCCCGCTGGCCAGCTATGAATGCTCATTAGATTAGTACACAAATACACCTGAAAGACTGTTGGCTGTTGCCTCCCACACTAATATTTGATTTCCATTCTGTCTTGTGTTCTCAAATGGAGGCAGACGGACAGAGCTGACAGTGTGTGAGCAGAAGCAAACCTACAACAGGCCTTTAATGAGGCTTCCAGTTGGGTTGTAAGTTCAACCCTCAACTCTCCTCCATACTGGCTAGAAACCACTTGGTGATGTTTCAGGGAAAAACAAACTCTCTCACTCAACACACAGTAGAGTTTATACTGTCTCACTCACACACACGGTACAGTTTATGCTGTCTCACTCACACGGAGTGGAGTTCATGCTAGAACTATATCCAGCTAATGTCTTAAAATTCTGCTTTTATTTGTTTTTTTTTAATGGAAGTATTTACAGCTAATAACAAGTGACTAAATACATGTATGTAGCCATTAAGATGCGTGCCTACACATGGTTAGCAGTTAGGCTACTTATAAAATGTTATTAAGACTTTGTTATAGACTGGCAATCTTGCCTTTAAAAACACAGCATGCAATTGATTTATCAATGGGGCCACTATAATCCAAGCTTTATGTTGAAGTGTGTGGCAAAATGTTAGATGTGGTCAAAGCATTTGCTTTTTAAAGGGACCCTTGTGATTGAAAGCAGCCTTACAATAATATAGTTGTTTTGAAATGGCATGAGCACACAGTATAGCTCCATGAGCTAGCACTCATCTCTACTCCTCCCCGTTACAGAGCATGTATGGCTCACTGTTCTAGGTGTGCCTGAGCACTGTTTTGTCATCTCTATAAATCATGTGTAATTGATGCTATCACAGGTCATACATTGTGCTAGTGTACATGCAGCATCAAATTAGATGACTTGACTTGGGTATGTATCGTATGCTGTAAGACAAATTTAGGGAGGTGACATCCGGGATCTGGTTTGTGGTATTAACATGGAAGTATTGGATATATTGATTCAGTGTTCGGTTAGGCTATGTGACTCTGACTTCAGCTTGTGGAGTACCGCAGAGAATCCCTGACAAAATATTTAGAATATGTGTGGCATCCAGATAGGAGGGAGAGGGAGAGAGAGAGAGAGAGAGAGAGAGAGAGAGCGAGAGAGACCTTATTGGCCTTCCATCGAGACCTATGGTAGGTGAACGTTACTTATTACAAAGTCACCCAAAGTAGTAAAACGACTGTTATTCTTATTCCTCACTCTGACATTAACATTGTTTTCTTTGGGCATATTCTTGAATCAATATGCTTTACATAAACCTTAAACTGGCTTGCCGACATGTTTTTCTGCACCTCTAATCCCTTATCTTTGGTCCAGATCATTCTACGCTGGTATTCTCTGAGCTGGAGTGCTGAGGTGGATTTAACGCCCTTTCCCTCTTATTGTTTGAGGACGTTTTAGGATTCTCCCAAACTTTCTTGAAAGCAAATAATCCATATATTGTTGACCGAGCTGTTTTAAGTGAAGTGGTTCAAAAGGAAACTCTCTGGTGGCATGCGGAGGGCAGTGGAGAGGGCTGGCAATGGCTGCACTCGCGGTGTGACAAGCTGATTAAAATGGCCACAAATTGGGAGAGGCAGACCTCTGCCGGCTATTCAGCCGTCCCAGGCATGTCGTCACGACAACCAAGGGCCACAAAGGGGCTTTCTCAGCTATTGAGTGCTGTGAAAGATGAGGCGGCTGTGTGTGCGCTTGCCTTGCACATGCATATCTGTGTGTGTGTGTGTCTCAGAGTGGAGTTGTGGCTGTACAAGCTGTGGGTGGTAATGTATGCCCACCGTCCACAAACGAATGAATAGACACGCATGTGCCACAGCCACCTCCTTGGTATTCTGTGATGGCAGGACAATGGACACTTTGCCAGCGCGCCCTCGATGACGTGTTGCTTTTGATAGCATATGGCTCGGCTGAATTCAAAACACTTGGCAGGCACAAGGATTTCTTAGGAGGCTAACTCTGATGCTAACAATGCTGACTCCTCATCCCCAAGCTTGTATTCTTGTAGAGAGCGTTAGATTTGGACATGAAAGCAAGGCTTTAGAATTGTATGCTAAAATGCATTGTCAAGGACACTCATGTTAATATTAGCACCATCTGCATGAGTGTCCATATTAGAATATAT
>JAODUK010049724.1:0-19260 GCA_027564635.1 Typhlichthys eigenmanni
AGTCCCCTCACTCGCGAACAAGACCCCGAGGTACTTAAACTCCTTCACTTGGGGTAAGGACTCATTCCCCACCTGGACTTATATAGGACATTAAGTTTTAACATCATTTTTACATTTTAGCTAATTTCATACTGATGAAGGAAACTTTAACGTAAATTAACATATTGACTTAAGTTAATACATTATCCTTTTAAGTAAATGTATTTGGGACTTCACTACAGTACTTGCTATATATCTATATAAACTAATTAATATTTGAATAAACGAATGCCATAAAAAATGTGTGTGTACGTTTTTAACATTAACTCTTATTATTTTTAACATGAACTCTTATTATTATCTCTTCTTCCACATACACAAACTGAGACACATTATTTTTCTATATGCTGACTTCTGACTTCTATTGTAACTATGCAACTATACTGTAACTATGTAATTTAAGCTTCACCGGTCTTGTATAATTAAAAGTGTGTCTGTTTCAGGTCCAACGTGCTTGGAACAAAGTTCACGGTCTACGATGGAGGAGAAAACCCTGAGAAAAAGCCCTTCATCAAAGAGTCTGAGTCAGTCCGTCAAGAGCTGGCAGCCATTTGCTATGTAAGTCCATTCTGGTGATTACATCATATCTGCTCTCTGCTGACTGGCACGTGGCTTTTTAAAAGGTACACAAATGAATGTTGTCTTCATTAACCCACATTTCACCCCCCCATGAGCTCTGTACGAGGAGTAGAAAAGATGAGTGTGTCAGCCACTCAGTTTACAGGTGCGGGAGCAGTGTAGTTTAATCTTAACAGTAATGTTTTCGTAGCCTGGTGTAGCCAGGTCTGATCACGCTCCATTGGGAAGTGTGGGAATAGTCGTTGCCCCCTACTGGGTTCATTTTAAAACTATTGGACAGCGGTAAACCAGTCGGCGTTACTACAACTGTTCTGATTGCCTCATCTAGCTTTACCGCCATTTAGAAACACACTAGACTTCAACGTTATCTCACTACCCCACCCTGATTGGTCCATCAGCGACATGGCTGTGAAAACGTTAATGCAAACAGGGTTTCCAGACTATAATCTCAGCGAAAAGAAATTGATTTAAGAGCAATAGTCGGGCGGTGCTGGGCTAATGTTTTCGCAACACTGGTTTCAATCAACCACATGACACAAATTCCCTTAAAATGTTGATACATTTTGAAACCTGTATCAACATGTTCTAGAAGTAATCCTGCATAAAGTTCTATTGTTGGTACAGTATAGGCCTAAATTGGTTGCACCTCTACCCCTTATACAGGGAATGTTGATGCAAATATTTACCTCTTTACTTTTTTTTCCGCTGATTGCTTTCCATCTGATCTGAGAGCTAAGGCTGATGAAAATCTGACTTACCACAAACACGTCTCTTACTTTCGCAACATCTTGTTCACGAGACCTCTTCACATTTTTTGAATATGGGTTTTTGGCACAGCATGATTAGAATCTAACTGACATACATTACTGTATATTACACCCTCAAATATTCCACATTCAGGCACGCACAGAACTTACTTACCCCTCCCCCTATCAAACTGCTTATAACTACAGTATTATAATAGATTTACAATCATTAATTTGTAAATAAATAACCTCTTATACTTGGCAAAGCCAGTTCTGTTAATTCTGCATTTTTCTCTCTGATATTTTGTAAGAATGCAAACAGGATTATTATTATTAAGGTTTAACTGTGCATATTGTGCATGAATAAAATGTGGTTATGTGATGGTTAGTTTAAAGTTTAACAGGATAACATCACACAGCCCCTCTCTGCGTGTTTTGAGAAGGCTGCTACATTTTTAATACTCTCAGCAAATGTTCTTATTCTTCACCTTTTTCACGTTAATCAGAAGATGCTGCCGTCGTTATCGTTGTACCTCATCCAGATAGATCACCGCATCACATCCTATTTCCTGCCACTTTACTAGTACAAAGTGTTCCTGCTGGTAAATCCAAGGGGTCTCGCATTATACTGGCGGTTTCACTGAATCTTTAATAGAAATGTAAAGTTCGTATTTTACCAGAGTCAAACGTTATCCTGTGCAGCTGTAAATGACAACTAATACAATCTGCCTTTTACACTGTTTTCAGGAGAAGAATGTCTTAGGTTTCAAAGGTCCTAGGAAAATGACGGTGATCATCCCAGGCATGTTGGAGAATGACCAACGTGTGTGCATCCGCCCGAAAAGCGTACGTCTTTTTCCCAGTGTGTGTATTACTGTCCACGGTGTATTTAACGGTGTGGTGAGGATTGTACAGGTGGTGTTCGCTGCCCATTCAGGACATAGAAACCTTGCTGCTCCGTCACGAGAATGGCAACAGGAACAACTTGGTGACCCTGGTGAACAAATCTCCCTGCTGGAACGAACAAACGCAGTCCTACGTGCTTAACTTCCACGGCCGGGTCACCCAGGCCTCTGTCAAGAACTTCCAGATCATCCACCCTGATAACGGTGAGACCAGAACGAGCAAGTCGTTCTCTTCCATTACGCTACTACAACCATTAAAGGTAGGGTAAGCGATATAAGCTTATACGCATTTTGTCAAATTCACAGCACGTCTGCTACTTTACAACTGGCGCTTTAACAAAACCGTGGCACCGTAACGTACACAAAGTGGTGCAGGCCACACGCAACAACAATACTATAGCATTACCATTTATTTAAATGTGTAGTAAGCAATTTTATGCTGATACACTTTTGTCAGTCAAAACATATCTCCTTGCAGTCTGCTAGCAGACCGTGTTTCTACACGGCCATGGCTCTGTAAATATAAGTGGTGCAGACCGCACAGCAAAAGAATACCATTCATAGCCTTTGCAATGCGTTTTTAATGCGTGGGGCGGAGCTTCTGACGGAGCACCGTATGACAATGAAGGGAGAGGGGTTTTTGTTTTGATTCGAGTTCGAAAACAGGTAGCAAGCTCAAGAATTACTTACTATACCTTTAAGGATGGCATTAGTGAAAATGGTAACAGAAAATTAAATAGGTACATTATCTAGGACCTGATGTGAACCCAACCCTCATTCTATTTGATTCTATGGGTGATGGGTGAGAGTTTTCTGCATCCAGTTCACAAATGTTTATTGCACATACTCTTGGAAAGGGGAGGAGTCTGTATTTTATTTAGATTCAGATCTCATGAGTGTCATAGTGTGCAAAAAGTTGCCCATTGAGGCATTTGAACCCTTGTATTGAGTTTTTCCAATGTTTTTCCATGGAAGACATGAACAACTGAATGTACACTAAGACTGACATTCCGGTAAGTCAACATAAGCAGCAGAATAGTAGGAGTTAAGACTCCATTCCTAACACATGTCTCTCTGTCCCGCATCTATGACGATCATGTCCAATCCAGAGGATTACATAGTGATGCAGTTTGGTCGCGTGGCAGAGGACGTGTTCTCTATGGACTACAGTTTCCCTCTGTGTGCCCTGCAAGCCTTCGCCATTGCCCTGTCCTCATTTGATGGCAAGCTGGCCTGTGAATGATGAAAACCATTACAGTGCCTCAATATGACTTTGTCTCCCCATAATGAGGTGGTGTCATTAAATAATTGTGTGGGAATTATTTTCTTTACTTAATTTCTTAATGTAACTCCTTTGACTTTTTTTTTAAATCTCTACATTAAATAAAAAGTATCTACATCATGATTTTATTAACCAGGCTAATTATTATTAGCCCATATCCGGAAACCTGGTTCTTTAAGTACAAATTTCAAGCAAATACATGTAGAGACTAGATACCAAATGCTCAAATGCAGAATGGATACATTGATGCTTTGTTTTATATTTGGGTCATAGCAGTCAAGTTTGTCTTTTATAATTTTGCCAAATCACTTTTGGATTTGTGCAATACTTACTGATATTGTTAAAAAAATATTAACATCAAACATTGTGACTCCTTGTTACACAATTATACTACAGAATACATCTTACATGTTAAAATTATTTTTTCCACTTAAATTTAAGAATTTTCTTAGGTTTGATTAGCTTTGGTTAAACCATAATATAGAAGTTTCCTTCAAAATAATGAATATGCAATGAACATTGTAATTCAAAATGCTTTGACTGTGACATTTAAGAAATGCCAGTCGCTTTGCAGTCTCCTCAGATATTTACATGGTACTAAAAACCACAAGTTGTTCTTTTTTCTTGTTTTGCTGTTGTAAACACTTTTTAGTATCTTCTTTTGATTCGTTCTGATCAGAAGTAACGGAAGCAGTTTTATCAAAGTGCTAAACATAAAAAAAGACAAATTCTGAAGACGTAAACAAGATTCAGATAAAACCAATCCTTGGTTAATCTTACTGCAATATTATGACATGACGTATCTGACTTACAGGGTGCAAATCTAGTATTACTACATTTTAAAAAGTAATTTTTATATACAATGCATGCATTATAAAGGCATTTTCTTCCAATTGTCAGTCTAGAGTTAATACAGTATTTTCATCAAAGGCATTCTGTTTGAATGCAAATCCGAGCAACAATATATGAGAAAATACACCCGCCAGTAGATTTATGAAGAGAGACCTGTATACTCTCGACCCATATTACATTCAGACACAATAACAATGACCTCACAAGAGCTTCACAGCTAATTACAGTACACACATTTTCTCATGCAAATATACTGTATGGGTTCACACACTGGAAAGGTACTAAAGGTTCAGGATATAAAAATAACCCCATTTGGTGCTCTGTGGTAGATCAATATGACCAGATTGAGTCAGAGGCATCTTAGAATATAACACAGACCAAACTTGAGACTATGCTCAAGACTTACATGTTAGTGGAGTCAGACCCACAAAACAGCTTGTACATTCTCACAAAGCCCTATTAACAACATCCATAAATGAATACATGCAACTGCATATAGAGATGACTCCACTAACAAAGTCTCAAGCTCACAATTATTTTTTCCCAATGGGCCCTGATGCAACAACCATGATAGTTACAACGTACATCATTAGACCTTCCTAGTAAAGTATTGACAATGTTTACATACTATATGTTTTGTTAATTACATAAATATTAGGTGTATAGGGGCAGGTGGGTTAATGCATGTTTGTAATAGGCAGGTAAAGGTAAATGCGAGCATTCAGGTATAATATTCATCCATTTCTTACGTATAATTAACAGCAAGTTTCATTTTATGGGCTTACATTACAGGTGAAGTTCAAAATACACGAAACATGTTGTGTTGTTATGTGTTAAAGCCTTTTCACTCTAGCCTTAGTAAAGTCAGCACCACCCGTGACATCAGAGCTGTACAGCCTGTTGCAAGTGAGACCACCCACTTCCGTTCGTATATGCGGGATGTTGCGCTCCTGCTACTGACAGATGCCATCATGGCGTGACAGCGCGCTGGAGATGCTGCGCGGCTGACCCCTGCAATGAAGATTCACTGCCGAGGTCTCTGCGTGCTTCTGCTGCTGCTGACAGCATTCCTCTTGGCGTCAGCTGACCAGGATCTGCACGGTAACGCCACAGGGACAGCTTATAGTGCTGCTCTGCATGGTAACTCTAGTAGTGACAGCTTATAGCGCGGCTCTGCATGGTAACTATAGTAGTGACAGCTTATAGCGCGGCTCTGCATGGTAACTCTAGTAGTGACAGCTTATAGCGTGGCTCTGCATGGTAACTATAGTAGTGACAGCTTATAGCGTGGCTCTGCATGGTAACTATAGTAGTGACAGCTTATAGCATGGCTCTGCATGGTAACTCTAGTAGTGACAGCTTCTAGCGTGGCTCTGTAGGGTAACTCTAGTAGTGACAGCTTATAGCGTGGCTCTGTAGGGTAACTCTAGTAGTGACAGCTTATAGCGTGGCTCTGCAGGGTAACTCTCGTAGTGACAGCTTATAGCGTGGCTCTGCATGGTAACTCTAGTAGTGACAGCTTATAGCGTGGCTCTGCATGGTAACTCTAGTGGTGACAGCTTATAGCGTGGCTCTGCATGGTAACTCTAGTAGTAACTGCTTATAGCGCTGCTCTGCATGGTAACTCTAGTAGTGACAGCTAATAGCGCGGCTCTGCATGGTAACTCTAGTAGTGACAGCTTATAGCGTGGCTCTGCATGGTAACTCTAGTGGTGACATCTTATAGCGTGGCTCTGCATGGTAACTCTAGTAGTGACAGCTTATAGCGCTGCTCTGCAGGGTAACTCTAGTGACAGCTTATAGCGTGGCTCTGCAGGGTAACTCTAGTGACAGCTTATAGTGCTGCTCTGCATGTTAACTAGTAGTGACAGCTTATAGAATGTAACAGTAACTAGTTATTTATGTGGATCTGTACTCCATACGACAGTTGCGTTGCGTTCATGTAAGTTTATTCTGCATCAAGATGGTGAGTGGAGATATTTTTTAAATATTCATAGTTTAATAAAATAATCACATTAGTAAAACTTATAATCATAGGATTTATAGTATATGCAACAATATCAGGTTAATTTAAAATGATGTTATGGGCTACATTACCCATATCTGTGGATTAAATAACATAATAATATAATTATATATATACATGTTCTTATATATATATATATATATATACTTCTAAAGCATCTATTACCTCGGGAAAAGCTGTTTTCGTAAAATGTCACATTTTTGTGCGGAAATAATTTTCTTCACTAAATTTCATCATGAAACTGTTGACTTTGATCAGTGAATATCACTAAGATGACATTCACTGATGGCAGTGGTCGATGTTTCGGCCTATCTGTTGTGTTGTATCTATTATGCACTAGTTAAATATTACATTGGAGAAGATCCAATAGATAGTATTATACCAAGCATACTCGTCACTGGCTGGACACATATGACATGGTATCAGAAGGTCACAGATGATGGGCACACTGGTTTGTTTTTAAATAAATATAAAATAAAATGTTGGCCATATTTCACCAACACCGGTATCAGGTATCAGCCAAATTATCGTATTGGTATTGGCTAGGAATATCACCCTTGGTGCATCCCTAATGAATGTAGCCTACATCTACTGTAGGTTCAATAGGACTTAAAGGGCGTGCTGGAATATGTTCTATTTGCAGGTGGGCATAATGATCCGAGGTGTTTGACTGACTATCTGTATACTGTCAACTGTTCCCTGATCATCGTGCCAACAGAAATCTCCCAGGACGCCTACTGGCTTGTTTTTGAATCAGATTACAAGTGAGAATAATGTTTTTTCCTTTAATAAACATCTGATTTCACGACAGTTGAATAATGGTTTCTTCTCCTGTTCTTAACACTCTAGAGTGACGTGCGCCATGTCGAGAGCGCAGACCTATCATGTGTGCTCATTTCCGCCATACGAGGGCGATTCGTATTATGACGACGATGAAGTTGACATGCAAACTGCTTTCACTGACTTAGACCGTTTTAAAATCTCTCTTTGTCACAACACAAGTGATGGCTCACAGCGTTGTGAAGTTCTTGATAGCAGCTTTACTCCTGCAAAAAACAGTAAGTAACATATTGTACCATTCTTGACTTGTATTCCTTTGGAACATACAACGATGTTATTTTCTATGAAAATAATTTGGAGCAAACTAAGCCTAAGCAAATAACACAGGATATATGGCCAATTACAATAGTGAACTCAATGTTTTGCCTCACTATTAGTAATTAGTATTTTAACACATTTTATACAACATAATGCATGGATAGAACTCCTTCTTTCCAATTCCACATACACTGGGATTACTTGTACTGTTTTTACTCTAAATGTGATTTGCTAGCTACTTTAATATTACATTTTATTCTCAGTTATGCCGAATCCCTCATACAACCTCACAGTGACCTACAGCCCAAATCAATACAACTTCAGCTGGAAAAGCCCCTATAAACTACTTCCTCGCCTCACATACGAACTCCAATATTATAGGCAAGGCCAAGAGAAAAATGTAAGTTGTAATATAAAAGATAACAAAACCCTTTTCTCTAGTCTGGTTAAACGCATACTTATATTTTACCCAGACTACTCATTTCCTTGCTTATGTAACCATAAAGAAATAACAGGCATTTTTGATAAGAATGTAGGTTATTGGCCTTTTCATTAATGTATTTTTCTCCCAAATAGGTGACAACAGTTAAAGATATAGACAAGCTGAATTTTTCAGTGGCTGACAAACACTTTGTGCCAGACGTTGAATATGCTGTTAAAGTACGATCTGGTCCAACCGACCCATACGGTGGACAATGGAGTGAATGGTCAACTGAAATCCACTGGAGGACAGAACCTGCCTTGCTGCGTATGTTACGTTTCTCATCGAATGTCATGAGAATGTTCACTTATTAAAACTTCTTTAAAAAAATAGACTATTTATGATATTGTCTGCCACTTCATGTAATTCTCTGCTCAGGACACCATTTCTACACTATATATTTATAGAAAATAGCTGTTTTCTGCTATATTAATGTTTATACAACAGGTGTGATCACCTCAAGCATAGCTTATCTTTTTATAATGCTTTCAGGGGGTCATGAAATTATTGTAATTATGTTTTATTAGCCTATATAAAAGGTGCTCTTCAAGCTTGCATTATAGTTCCTCTAAAGCCTGAAATAAATATATGCCCCATGTAATAAAAAAAAGGACACAATTTTAGCTGAGCTAATTTTAGGTGAAAACAGTTTTTAGATGAATGCAAAATGAACGCAATGCTAATGGCAAAACTAATAAAACACCTTGTCTTTGTTTTTATGGTATTATAGGTTATGCAACAATTCCAGATGTTTTTATCCCAGATATTAGGATTATTATCCCCATGTCTGTGCTGGGTTTACTGGTATTCATTTTCAGCTATTCCTTTGTCAAGTAAGTAAGCAACATGAAAGTTTTTGTTATTATTATTATAATACACAAAACAAATATTCTGAGTGCCTTTGTTGTAATATCATATAGGCTGAGGCTAAATGTCTTCGTGCCTACTCCCGAGCCATACTTCCAGTCTCTGTACAAAGACTGTCAGGGCGATTTCAAGGTAGGCTCCATCAACTACAACATGGGTCCCCAACCCTGGTCCTAGAGGGCCGCTGCCCTGCATGTTTTAGATGTCTCCCTGCTGGAACACAGCTGATTCACATAAATGGGTCATTATAACGAGCTATTCATGTGAATCAGGTGTGTTGGAGCAGGGAGACATCTAAAACATGCAGGGTAGTGTCCCTCTTGGAACGGGGTTGGGGAAGCCTTAACTACAGCATGGCACTTAATACATAGCATACCACAGTCGTGTAAAACATATATGAGACCACTACAGCAATTTCTACGGTTTTACTATTTATACCCACACTTTTGACATTTAGGCTACAATTTTCTTCTTATATCATATTTATACTATTATATATTGTATATGCGCAGTGGTCTTAATGTTGTTCACAGCTGTATTTTCAAAAAGTGCGGGTACTCTGGGTCCCAGTAAGTGACTGTGTGTGACCACAGATCTGGGTGGCGACAGCGAGCAAGCCGACAGAAGTGCTCGAAACCGAGGAGACCCTTCCGATAGACTCCCTGATCAAGAGCGCGGAGGACCCTGAGCATTGCGGCACCACGGCGGCCGGCCAGGAGATGGGTGAGCCAGAGGGACTGCCACAGCACTTCGCATCTAACCGGGCGTACTGCACCGCCATCTTCGTCGAGATGCCGCCACCTTACTCCGTGACCTCACTGCCGTCGCCGCCAGCCAGCCCGCCTCTCAGCTCGGAGTCAGACAGCACAGTTACCGGCGACTCCGGCTGCTGGCTGCCCAGTGAGTCCCCCACGGAGAGAGACACTCACTGGTACACCAACGAGTACTGCACCCTGTCCGACACCATGAGTAGTGAGCTGCAGATGGCATGTTCAGTGCCAGCAGTGTGCCGGGGCTCTGCCAAAAACCTGGTCTGCATCGATTATCAGAATGACTTCCAATAAGAACAGATACATTGGCATACAAAATTAATAAAGGACTATAGCAATTGAAGGTCATATGTACAAGGGGGCACGGCTTTAAATTGCTTGTATAATAGGAATCTACTATGCCTTAACTTGAAGGTTCTTTCACAAATACAAAAGCATTAAATGTTAGTGTTTTCGCTGCGTTTCCTAACCCTGGGCCTGGATGCCCTCTAGCCCTGTATTTGGAGATGTCTCCCTGCTCCAACACACCTGATTCAAATGAATGGGTCGTCAGCATCCTCTGCAGAAGCCTGATAACGGCCCATTCGTTTGAATCAGGTGTGTTGGAGCAGGGAGACATCTAAAACATGGAGGACAGTGAGAGTTTCCAGGAACAGGGTTTGGAAATGCTGTTTGGGGCTACTACTCATTTCCAGGTAACAGTTGGCAATATTAGCATCTCACACGGCAGCATTACAATTTATTTAAAGGTGTAGTAAGCAATTGTATGCTAATACACTTGTCAGCCACCAAAATATCTCCTTGCAGTCTGCTAGCAGCCCGTGTTTTTACACAGCCATGGCTCTGTAAATAGAAGTGGTGCACACTGCACAACAAAAGAGTACCATTCATAGCCTTTGCAATGCGTGTTTAATGCGTGGGGCGAAGCTTGAGAGAGCACCGTATGACAATGAAGGGAGAGGTGTTTTGTTTTAAGTTCAAATATCAAGCTTTTTCTAAAATTACTGACTATACCTTGAACGAACTGGTGTGCAGCATCAAGACGCTTTTATCCAAAGCAACTCATGAGCACAACCAGAATAGGCCATCGATCCTGCTCATACCAACATAATCATGTCATAGCCATGCAATTGGTTGGAAATGGATTGCCACTGGCATATCAGTACATTTACAGCAAGATTCCCACTTCAGGTCTACTGTCAAATTCCCTGACTTTTCCCAGACTTTTGCAAAGTAAAAACCTGAATTTCCATGACCTATAATAAAGGGGAAAAAATGGTGTAAAAGGGGCTGAAAAAGTTAATGTGATTATATTATGGATAGGTACTAGTCATGTTCAGACTAATAGTATTAAGGTATGTTGAGACTAGGCATGGGACGATATGAATAAATGATATCACGATTATCCTGCCCAAAATAATTGTGATAGAAGACATCACGATTTTTTATTAAACTCTTAAAATGACACTAAAACATACTGCAATCACTTAATCTTAATTTTTTTTTAAGAAACAATCTTTTATTATCATGACACATATGTAACAGTATATTTTTTGGGAGATAATTTTTGTTTTCAAACTAGTATTTCAACAAATTTAATGCATCTTTCTGATGTAGGGGACAATGTGCAAGCCGAGCCTTCAGCCATTGGCGGTGGTTGACTGGAAAGATGCAGGCTAATAAATACATTACAAAATCAATACCATTTGACTGTACAGGTGAGCTACACAGCTTTTTCCAAGTCACCCATGTGAGGATATTCATTATCACGATAATGGATACTCACCACGATACGATTAGTCAGTATTTTTATTACGATAAACAATATTGTATATCGTCCCATCCCTAGTTGAGACATCTCAAAGTAGAATACCACATGATATTTTTTATAAATGCAAACTAAAATGTATACATGCTGCAAACTTAATCTGAATCCATAATTTGACCCAAAAATGACCTAATCCCCTGGCTTTCCATGTATGGAATAGACATTAAAATTCCATGAGCAGTGCGAACCCCTTTTACAAGCTCGTGACTTAAGTGGCCTACCTCCTCACGTGTCAGATAGGCCTTACTAATTATCCGTGTGGGGGTGCAGCATTAGGTAGAATTGTATTTAGTGTGAATGCGTAATCTGAACTCAACTGTAGGCATTTTCCTCTCCTCCATCCAGACAAATCAAATGGTGATGAATCCTTGTGTGGCAGACGTAGTACAGGATTAATTAACTATCAGATGTAATTTAGCATTCACAAGCATTGTGGGGTTTTGTGTGTGTGTGTGCGCGCGCGCATATAACATCCATGCAGCACAAAACGGATCTGGATCACAAACATTTACACAAAATCTCACATTTAAATCCCTCTGCGACAGCACACGACACTTCATAGAAACAGTTTTATTTACTCCAACACAGATGATCAAAAGCACCATATAAACATAAAGTCTGATACAGAAGAAAGCCTACCTGCCTCATTCAACGTGGCCTTTTCCTTCTCCATAGCAAACATTCTGAATAACGAGACACAGCCAAGGCAGCAGATCTACCATATATTACAGCATGCAGAATACAAAACCTGCGGAAGGGAATTAGACCAAGCCATCTAGAGACACTAGTGACACACGACGGTATAAAAGTGCCATTCATAACTCAGCAGTTGAAATACTGACTTAATAGCAAATTTTACATTAAAATCATGGGGGTGGAAGTGGGTGCGTGGGGTTGGGTTAAAAAAAAAAAAAAAAAAAAACAAAGGAAAAGAAAATACAGGAGGGGAGGTATAAGGAAAAGACTAAACAAAGTCAAAACTTTTTTTTTTTCCCCTCCTTGAACACTGATAGTCAGCTTGATTGGAGTTGGAAGGGGTACCAAACTGCATCCCTTACACCACATAAGACAAGCAAGCGACGGCTTAAAAAGAAAAAAAAAAATGGCTGGGGCACCTCAGGGGTACCCATCCTCTCCCAGTGTTAAGTGCCAACCAGCGTTTAAGAACAACAGAATAGGTAGGTCAGAGGAGAACGGATGGCACAGAATGTGTATGGAGTTTTAAATAGAAGTCCTTAAGTAAGTCCTGATGTGAGAGGAGCACATTCATCGAAAGATTTGAGTGGCGAGGCGATCCTTGTCGAACCCAATTCCTTCTGCCGCAGACAAGCCCGCAAGTCTTCCCACATTACGAGGGGGAGAACTTCTTGGCCTGTGCTCGAACTCTCTTCTCATATTCTACTCTGTTTTGGCTGAAAGGGGATGTTAAAATAAAAAGGAAATTACTATGGAAAGTAAAGCCAGAGAAAATAAAAATGTCATAACCAGACAGTTATAAAAATCATGCCATAATAAAAGAGGCAAATTAGTCATGATACGAGCCCCCACCTCTACAATAAATAAATTAAATACAATCGTTCATCTTCATTAGACTAACTGAAACCTGGCAACTACAATACCCAGATTACACCACACCAGACATTTGTTAATGTTTTAAATAGGGACGTTCCTAACGACTTGTTAGAAATGACTAAAAAATATATTCCTGTCATTTAAATTACATTTTAAACTTCTACTAGTCGACAAGTCTAAAAATACCAAAACACTTAGTAGTGTCCAGGTTGATCACAATCAGGCTGAACACTGTCAGCGCCCAAAGTGCAGGTATCTGTATCGGGACTGGGGAAAAAACTGGATTGTGCCATCCCTAGTACGAAGTGTCCGAAATGTATCAACGGTTGTCTGCCCTTATACCATAGTTAGTGTTCTATTTAGTGAACACTATTTAGAGAATGACTGAAAAAGTGGGCATTTCAAACACAGCCTGAGCAATAGCATCTCCTCTCTGGGCACGACGCTGCGCTGCAATGTTCAACTTTTAGTTGTCTTGTGAGAGCGGAGCTAGTGACGACATCAACGTTTTTCGGCTTTGAGAGTTGTCCCCGCCCCCTCGCCAGTCACCACTATGAAGGCATGGAAATCAAGCACTTCCTACTGTAGGAACATCACTGTTTTTACCACCACAATTTAACTATTTAATGATGACCATGTAGCCATAGGTATTTTTACACACAGTATATTCTATTACCTATATAATGCCAGAGTGTGTTTCTCTGCTTGTCTGGCTTATCTATTGTTTTTGGTTCTGGCCCTTACCAAGGCCACGTTACCGTGGCAACGACCATGTGACTAAACCAACAGCATATAGACAGATTGGAAGCGAGAGACGCAGAGGAAAATATATTGCAGTAGATGCCGGTTAACATCAAGTTGTACAAATATTGAAACCATCTGAAAGAGACGTACTAATAACTGCTACTGGAATAAACATCTGGCACTTCAGCCACTGGATTCATTGTCTATTAATTCTAAAAGGAACAACCTTTAGCATATCTGCTAAAAATGGGTGGAATCTAACACTACTCAAGTGCAGTGCAGGTTGAGGCAGGGCAAGACTAACTGAGCCACTACATTCAAAGCATAAATAAAACAATAAGTTTAACAGACTAGTGTTAATGGTGCCGACTAGCAATGGTAGCAGCGTTCAATCGACTAATAGCGCACATCCCTAGTTGCCTTTTCTTTTGTGGATCATTTGCCTAATTATTGTTATCAACCTCACTCACCAGTAAATTGTGTATGCTTCTGCTTGGGCAGGATCCTGGATATTTGGCTCATTTAGAAGTTCTTGGATGCCTAATAAGATCTGGAAAATAAGTGACCAAAAGGTACATCAGATTTTGAGGGCAAAATACGTACATATTACACAGGCCATTGTGTCAATGATGGCATTAGAGTAGACCGTGGATAGTTATAACATGGGTCAGTTGTTAACACTTCCAACTTCTCCAATCAGCAACAAGTTACGAATCACCTAATTCACTCTGACCAGATTTTTGCATCGTGAGGAAGTAGCACCCTGTGGCAAACCCAGCCAATATGAGAAAATATTATTTTGAGGTATGAACGGTTAGATTTATTTTTATTTTTGAGATAGTATTGCCTGCATTGAATTTAAGCTAATCAAACTTAAATCATGTTTATTGTGTGTCTATATAGTTACAGTATTATTTGATACAAGTTATTAGTGCTAATACTTCACCTGTTACTGGTAGGATAAGTTAGTTCATGACTACAAGAGTCTGGGTTAGTTAGAAACGCCAATAATGTTACAGAATTACAACAAACATTCAAAATGATTCCTAGGCTTTCCAGACTGATTCTCACGGCGAAATTAAACTGACGCTCGCTAGCAAACTGCAGGCAGCAGTACCAGCAGCAGTATTTTTAGATAAGTGGCAGCACGCAAAATTAAAAGAAAAAAGAAAAATGAAAACATTGTAGGCTCGTAACGACAGAAAACTATGTTAATTGTTTTAGTGTGGCTTAAGCTCTAGCTGGTTTTGCCAGTGCTCTACACGACATCTTCAGCTCCACAACTGGTAGGGCTGGAGCAGAGGAAGGGCTCATGTGATTTAGTTTGTTGCGAACGCTTTCGTCATATATACGGAAGTTGATCTGATGGATGTGGGTTAGGAAAGAAACAAGAAACAGACACCACAAAAGAGGTTTAGTCAGTTCTGGCATGCTTGCTTTTTCTACATAAATAAAGTAAAATTTGTCAAATTACGTGACATTATTTCAGTCGTCGCATATCAGTTGCTGGCAGATAAAAGGTAAAATGCGCAACTTGCCTTGTCGCTGTTTTCTTTCTTAAAGCGAGGCCACACTTTTGACCGTTTAGCGAGATCCATCTTTCACACTGTCGATGTAAATGTATGCTAGGTTCTGAAATACACTGCAGCGATGATGCGTACAGAGTGACAGGCAGATGGCGACGCATCAGCTAAAGCTCTTTCTAATAACTAAATTGCATTTTGGAACTGACTAGCAGAACCTAAATAGTTCTTGCCATTTTGGATATGTTTTCAACTTGGAACAGAGTTTCGGTACCCAACCCTATCGGGGACACTGACCTGCTTTATTGTGATGGCAGGTCTCCAATCCTTGTCTTCCTCCAGAATAGATAGGCATACAGTGCCTGAGGGGTATACGTTTGGATGGAAGAGGGGAGGCTCAAATTTACCTGGAACAAATGTGTGCAGGGTACAGGTATGACTATTGTGCACAGAACTGACTGGAAAAGCTAATAAACTACTAATGTTTGTAAAGTAAACTCACCTGCGTAGCATTACTCATGCAAAAATAAAGATGACAAAATGGCACGCATGACAACACCATGTCAGTCGACTTTGCATCAAAACTATATTCTTAATGTTTATTAAGATAACGCTTTTATTTGAACACATGCCATATTGTGACAGCACAAGCACTTGTTCTTTCTTTCTTCAGTTTAAGTTAGCAGGGACAGTACACATTAATAATCATTTCTGTAAATGTGCCAGTTTAGTCATACAGGTACATTTTCAGCTGAAGTCCCTGTAGTACCAGTCAACTGCTTGTTTTGGGGATCTTTTGATTACATGCCATTTCATACTCTGCATATTTGTAATGGACAAATGTGTGACACTTTACGTAGTCTCTTTAAAAACATGCTTCAAATTTGTGAAACATTTAGATAGAATCATACACATTCAAAAAGTATGTGACCATTCATATTTTCTGATTGTAAAGATGTGTGAGACACCACTTTTTAAAAAGGAAAATGTAGGCAGTTGGTGACATCACAAATCACATTAACTAAGTCTTGTTTGAGTGAATACTCACAAAGAGGATTATCCATAAAAACAAAAACAATCCATTAATAAACATCTAAACATAATGATGACCTATTCAGCTATTGAGAAATGTTCGTGTGTGTCCCTGAATAAAAAGTCTTATTAAAAACGCAGTTTGTTTGGACACAGACAGAACATGTTGCCCACTTCATAGTCTCAGCCTCTTCTGTCCATTAGCACTATGTCACATAAGCAACTCTGTGCTGAACATCTGATAAATGTACCCTTGTAAACTCGACTGACATTCCAGAACTGAGGATGTCGATATTAATTGGCTGTTAGCATGGTCACGGTAGCCATAATTCCAGTGCAACACTAGTTTAGTGCTTGATTTACTCATTTCAGTGGTTCCATTTATTTCAATCATCAACCGTAGTCTACTTATCTAAAACAGATTTACAAGACCTGCAAACAGCCAGAGTTGTGTCGTTAGGTTTCCTAAAGTTTAACGTCCGACTTGGTCATCGAGTTACGTAGTTGGGCATCGTGCATGTCAATAAAAAAAAAATCTCCTGTCGAGTAGGCGGGTCTTGACAAAGTTAGCCAGCGCTGCGTCCTAGACTTTACGTAGTAAAGGCTGGCTCTGCGAGACCTACTTCGTAGCTAGTGGTTCAGAAGCACTTCACAAAACACACTCACATTTAGGAGGAGAGGAAGGGTAGTCATCCTTGAATAACATGCGTAGTTTAAAAAGGCCACCTTCCCACGGGGTCTGTGGAACAATCAGAGAATGAAATATTAGGTTATTTAGCAGAGGATGATTGACATGGGTTTGTTACATGAATTTAATCCTAAAGAAATTGCATGCTATCCCAAAATACAAACAATATAGCATTGTAATCACCCCTTTCTTGCCAGGTATGGCACATTCCCAATTCATGAGGTTCATGGTTCCATCAGGATTTTTTGTCGGTACAGCAACAAATCCCTGTCAAGGTAAAAGCATAATACATGCACTATACGATATGACTGAATCAGTCAAAAGATGAAAATGCAGATCAAAGTGTTACTTACAAAAGGATGGTCTTTACGCCATGCTTTGCGTTCCTGGGCAAGTCGGCTCAATGCAATTCCAGACATTACTGCTGGAGTCCTGTAATGAAAGCATTTTGTTTTAAAGATTCAATAGCCAGAAAGATTGGGGAAAGCATAACCTTTAAAAATAAGTAAAGTATGCTATGAATAGACAGCCGTGGCACGTAATGTTACAGTTGTGACTTCAAAAGGTCTCTCAATCTACGGTCACCTTCTACTGTATACCGTAGGCGACTTGCATCTGTTTAATCGGTACAGTACAGCTCATACACCAAAAGCCCGCTTCACAAAATACAGTGCAAATACGAATGAATGCATCCGTAGTGAATTCAAATAGGAAAATATCTAGAAAACAGTCCAAATTGATTCCATTTACGCGCTTGAACTAAACCTACAGCCAAGTTGAAAGCCCGTTCTATGGCTACTTATGTAGCTAGTGGCCGTTATGGCTAGCGTGTGTTTATGTAACTACGTGTGCGGGATACAATTACAGACCCGGATGAGTTATGCCAACTAGCATATAAAAACGGGGTCTCTTAAAACTAAACGCATTACACCTGACAAAACTTTACCTTTTCTCCAGGAAGGCGTGTTATGTAAACAACCACCGGTCACGATTAGCAGTTAGCCGCTGTAGCTAGCTACTGTAGCTCGTGTGCGCCAGATCGCCTCTACTTGCCCGAAACTGGCGCGCGGTTAGCGCCTGGCGCGGCCTGATGCGCCGCAAACATGTGCAAACATACATTATTCGACCACGTATGACTGAGGAATTAATGCCGTGTTCAACGTGTTTAATGGTATTCGATACACATGGCATTAAGGTCTGAGAGAAAGTATGCAGAAATATACAATCGCAACTGATAAAAAAAAAAAAGGACAAAGAACGCCAGAGCTAAAGGCGCACATTTACGCATTGGCCAAACTAGCGAAAATGGCGCAAACTGGTGGGTTAAAAAAAAAAAACATATTTAATGTCAAAATGAATAAGCCAAGGCGTGGACATCTTGCGCTTACCTTTCAGTGTGACTATTGTGGCTAGATTAATATGGCTATGTGAAGTAAGCGTTCTCTGATGGGGTTAAACCTTGTAAAGTTTCCCTCTTGAAAAATCCACCGTTCCGACTCAACCCAGGGACGAACAGAATGATCAGACGCGCTGGATTCCGTCCACACTAACCCTTTACTTAAGTACCTAGTTGGGAACCACAATCACTTATTCGTACAAACTGCTTTCCTTTTGCGGAGAACTCCGTAGTTTATTGTAGCTAGCACATGCTATATATGCTATTTAGTTTCTTCTTCGCACCTAATAAGATAGTTGAATTAACCAACAACTTTGTTGCGTTCATATGCGCATGCGCCGATTCTTTTTTTTTTTGTGGGTTTTAAACTCTCTACACAACACAAACATTTAACAAAAATGACATGAGTAGAAGTATTATAATTTATGATGCTGTATGGCTATCGTAAATGTATATTGTCAAAACATTATCCATTTTGACTTGCATAGGTAGGTGCGCATGCGCGAAGGCTTAACCCTGTGAAAACGACGGATTTTTATTTACAAACATCTATGTACAGATTATATACTTATTGCAGTGTTTATTTACCAACATCGACGTACAGAGTAGAGTATAGACTTATTGCAGTGTTTATTTACCAACATCTATGTACAGAGTATAGACTTTTTGCAGTGTTTACTCTACTCTGTACATAGATGTTGGTAAATAGAGACTTATTGCAGTGTTTATTTACAAACATCTATTTACAGCGTAGAGCAGGGGTAGGGAACCCTGGTGCTGGAGAGCCGCAGCCCTGCATGTTTTAGATGTCTCCCTGCTCCAACACACCTGA
>JAODUK010049755.1:0-19249 GCA_027564635.1 Typhlichthys eigenmanni
CCATGTGAAATGTAGGTTGTAAACCCCTTTGAGACTGCAATGTGATTAAGGGCTATATAAATAAAATTGACTTGACTTGACTTGACTCATTCTCAATGTCATTGTTTACCGTATGATCATTTAAAATTATTAGGAATAAAACATACATTGAGTACAGTAGACCTATATCACTATTAAACAGGTAAACGGGACCTACCATAAAACATGACACATGCCATCAAACACCTGTGTTTTACCTGTTTGCACATTACACAGCTTTTGGATGCTTTGGTGGAGGGTCATATAAAGGGCTGCCATATAATATAAAGGTTCTATAGAGTGCAGGCCCTCCGATGAGTATTTCTACTCCTGGGTTTACATCTCTTCTCTGTTTTATGTCACTATTTTGTTCTCTCTCTTCATGAGTGTCTCTCGCTCATCTTGCTGTTTTCAGACTAACTGCAAGAGAGAGAGAGAGGGGGGGGGAGAGAGATGAGTGTGATTTTGTGTTTGTGGAAACTCACATTTCAATTCACATTTCAATTAACAATAGCCTGATAACGCCAACATACAGCAAACTGCTTACGTCAGTATACTGCCAAGCTGCAGGCGTTGTGTGCGTGTTTGTGCTTTGCTTTCTTGCAGCCCAGTAAACACATCAGATAAGTAACATGTAAGCAGATTCCTTGTGGCACGACACCAGGAACACTCAAGAAGATATGAAGAGTTAAATCAATTCAAAAACATATGTGTAAAAATAAAATCCTAACCATAAGCAGTGTCATTATTTTTTACGTGGTGATTCTCAATATTCTATGCATATTTACGCCTTTGACAAGTATTCATCCAAACATACAGTCTCTTTTCACATTGCCTATGTGTAAATATGCAAACATGCAAAAACTAATGTATGTGGGTTTATGTACTGTACAATACTGTATGCACTGTATATGTACAGTATGTGTTGCTGTAATGATGCATGAGAAATCTGGTAGGGGCACATTCACTTTACAACACAGCAGAACATCAGGCTGCAGACAGTGTCAGACACAGACGTAACCAAACTGTGGAGGATACTGTTTATGTGTCAAGGTCCACTAATTATTTCACTCTACTTGGCATTACTTCACAAGCTGTTTATTGGCCCTTCTCAGAGCTGTATATGTGGCATTTACTGTAGGTACTGCATGTTATGTTTGGTTCCCATTGGACACTATATTGTAGGTGGGACAAAACTGAACCAGTTTTGGACTATGAGAGGGCCCTATTGTGACAGTCTAAGCGTACGGACTAAAGCGCAAGGTGCAAACTGCATTTAGGGCGTGTCCAAATCCACTTTAGTTTAGCGGCCTCTAAAGCGCTCTTTGCGCATGGTTCAAAAGTGCCAATTGTCCGGTAGTGTTTGGCCGTGCACGCACATGACAGAAGTGTCATTGCATTAACCAAGGTGTGTTAATTCTTTTTTTTAAATAATTCTAAAATTAACTGAATGATCAACAGTAACTTAGAAAGGCAGATTGTAAGAATCTTTAAGGGCTGGAGTTCATCCACACACCCACCAGCTAGCCATCGAACACATTCAATCCTTAGACAACCTGTTTACCTCTTTCACTTCTCAATTGAAAGATATGTTGTAGACTAGCAAATAACTAGTAACACTCTGGCCATTGTGACTGGGGTGTATATTCTTATCAGCAGTGGCAAATAGAGTTTTTCATTTCAATAATGATGTTAGAAAAAAGGCTTTTAGTGCCGTGTAAATGTGAATTTTTTTTTATAGATGTTATAATGATATGAGCTTTTGTTGATTTTTATAGACAGCATTTGACCATGGTGCTTTTTGTTTGCCAGACATTATTGTATACCAAGCAGGTGCAATGGCATCACAATTTAGACAATGTAATAATAATCGCATTTCAAGGGACATCTTGAGGTCCACTGGATGAGATTATTTTAACTGTTCAGATTATTTTAACTGTTCACATTTTTTAAACTGCTTGTCTTCTTATACATGTCAGAGATCTAACCTTTGTCCTCCCCTTGATCCTGTACTCTCCTTCAACGGGTTCCAGCTCCACAAACCTTCTGATGTTCTCTCTAGTGCAGCCTGGAGAACCCTGCACCCTAAACCCTGTGTGCGTGCGTGCGCGTGCTTGCGCATGTGAGTGTGTGTGTGCGTGCATGTGTGTGTTGCATATGGGGGGTCGTTAAATTGAGGAGTCAGGTTGTATTCTGGTAGACTGGGTCAGTTTATTTAGAGATTACAGTGTGTAAACCCTGATCACATTAGCGTTCGCACAGCCACACTGCTGGCGAGTGGCGACCCAATCTAGGTCTACGCCAAGTAGGAAGATAGGACTACGAACACTTCCCAATGGAGCGTGACACACAGTTTAGACCTATTCACAAAGTGAATATGGTCTGGATACAACAGGCTAGTATATTGGTAGAATTGTACATAAACACAAATGGCCTGCAATGTGTGAAAGATAACTCAACAGATTAAAGCAATTATTCAACAGTGTTGTTGTCGAGGGCTGTAGGTGTTATGCACAGGTACTACAGTAGGTGATGTAGGTCCATGAGAACAGGCAGAACTACTGATAAGTGCATTATCTTAGAGAAGTGGTTCATTCATTTGAGAAGTTATGTGTTTATTATTTATGTTTACTAATGTTTCAGTATCAGCATTTTAACTTACTCAAACACCCTGAGTTTGTAGTTTAATATTTAGTTTTGTTATTGAAATCATAGACTGAATATTCTTTAAAATGATTATTTCATTCAAACCAAGGAAAAACAGAATAAACATTTTGACGACAAGACACAGAGTCAAAGCAAAGTTTATCATACCATATATACATGTTCACTCTTCAGCGGTGGTGGTTTGTGGCCAGCAAGGCCTGTCTTCTCTCATGTGACTTATAGAAGTGACATCGTCAGAATGACTTGCAAAACAAAGTTCTTCAGTCTGGGGTCATCATGAGCAATGTGGGATAAGAGGTTAAGCACTCAGTTTGACAGGTGTGAGCTAGTTGCTAGCAATGTTGCTGTCATGAAGCTGACAGCAGATTAGCATCACTGTGCCCTCTGAACCTGACTGTGACTCCTACTGCCATGGTATGGAGACCATTAGCTAGACTATTATCAGTGATAGGATTGTTTAATTCCAGTGCAGATGCAGTAAATATAAAGCATTGTGCCTCTGTGTTTTAATCTGCTGCTCATTGACAGGCACCTACTGGGTGATGATAACTGTTTAAATCTATGTTGGGAGCGGGAATTTTACTTTTACATTTTACTTCTTCTTTACTTCAGAATCAACAATTTGTAAAATATGGTTTGTACTGGCTGCAGTTGTTATGAAATTAAAGGTCCTGTATTGTAAAATATTATTTTTCCAGTTTGTGGTTTGTTCTGTTGTCTGGAGGGTCGTGAAAAGGCTTGGCTAATTTTTAAATCTGTCTGTCATTTAGCATCACGTAAAACAAGATTTTGCCCCAGGTGTGACATCATTTCTGGATACTAACATACCATCTCTGATTTATCCTCCCACTCACAGTGAGATAGCCAATCAAGTTAGGGAATGTTAGAAGCACTGACTGAAATGGAATGTTTAGTTTGAACGAAGAAAATGTCCATAAAAAAACATTTGAGTTTAGATGACATTGATTATAGTAGTAATAATATTAAATTAATGTTTTACTATGGTGGTATGTCATTTGGTGGTGTGTAGCTCTCAATCAGCCTACTCAATGTGTGCCACGCTAGTGCAGTGTGTCTGTATGTGTGTGTACCTACAATACTACTCCATTTAACAAACACAAAGTTATAAATGCATACTTCTCCTCAGAGAGTGGTACTGACTGATTAGACTGTGGTCACTGCCTCGTGTGTTTACACTCCAGTTTCTGGAGAGACCGAGTGGCGCATTATCCTTAAGGGGGAGGTCGGTACAGGTGAGAATGTTGATGGTATGTGTGCATGTAAATACAAGCATACGCATGCACACACACACAAGCATGCATTCTCACACCGATAGCTAACTGAAGTACATGTACACACACATATGTAAGCTGTTTTGCTCTGAGTGTGGAATGCACCATTAAAGCACTTTAGTAAAGAACATGACACACTCTCATAGATTGCCTCTGCTCCCGTAATGGTTTTTATACCAAACAGGTGCCGTAATTGTATTGTATTTTTGTTTGTGTGCAAGTAGTGAATGTTAGGGCTCGGTAGCATTACTTGGAATATTTCACTTCAAAACCAAAACATTTATGCACAGCCAAGCTAATGAGGGTTTACTTAGTTCTGCCTATATAGCACCTTTGAAGTGCCTCTGGTGCATTGCTAATATAAATGATCAGCTATAAACAGAAAAATGGCAAGCAGTTCTATTAAATAATTTAAGATTGTGTCTTGATACACTAATATTTGTGTATCAAAGGTAGCCACAAATGCAAGCTGTGTGTCCCTAAATAATATTTAGCCAACACTGCATGAAAGAATATTTAGTATTTCATTTATTTAGTTAGAGTTAATGTGTGTTCTGATGCTACTCCAAATCTTAACACCCTAAACATTATACATTAAATGGGTTTACATATAGGCCTACCTATAAAGATGAACAACACACATACTGTACGTATAGGCCTACACATCTGCATGAAGCATATATCCACACGTGACACTGATACGTGCACAGCAATGAAAACAGTAGCATGTAGGTCTCATCTTTTCAAATAGAAGGTTTTCTCTGATTTCTCTTTTTTGCTTTTAAGTAAACTAATCTTTGAGCAAATACCACAGGCGGTTTCTGAAGTCCCTACATAATACAGTAAAAAAGCGGCTCACTGGAAGTTTGGGATCAAAGCTTCGGGGCACAAAAGAGAGATTTAACATGTTAAAACGATCGTCACTCTTAGTATTGTCTCTGTTTTTCCGCTCAAGTTCTTTGAATTCCTCCTGTATGTAAAATGTGTATTGTTATCTGTGGGTTTATACCATGGCAAACCATGTTCTTACACATCACTCCGCTGCCTTTCAAACTCCCCTCTATTGAGGGAAAGATTAGAAAGGAAAAAAAAGAGCTGGTGAACATCAAACGGACTAACATTGTGTGCTCATGTTTTGCTGTTCTCTCATTGTCAACCATCCAGACTGAGTTATGTTGTGTTTCACCGGCCTGCAAACACCTCTTTTTTGTGGTTATGTTTTAAGTGGTTGTCGGGCCCAGTTGCCATGTATACTGGGCGTGTTCCAGGTGTGTTTGTACAAGATGTAGAGTTTCTGTGTGCATAACACACACACACACACACACACACACACACACACTCAAGTTAAACATTTGACTGATGATTTTGGCACACATAGGGTTGCCATTAGTGTTCTCACACAGAATCAAAGCATTACTCAACTCTAACTCCAAAATAATTTTGTTTCCAATGCAGCAAAATGATCTCTCCCACATCAAGTTAAACAAACAGGCTGTATAGTAAGGAGGGAATATCTGTATTGTTACTACGGCTAAATTGATTTGGTTTGATTCATTAGCGAACATTGCACATCACGTCCATCTGATCCAATCTGATAACGCCCTGTGGTAGAGATTGTCCAATCACTTGTAAGATATCCCTCTCCTATCTCTCCGTCAAAGCATGTGGGAGGAATAAATGGCTATGATGTTTGTATAGCACACCTGTGCAAAGCAGGCTGTGTGTGTGTGTGTGTGTGTGTGTGTGCATCTGCATATACAACAGCGAATATGAAACTACTTAAACCATTTATCTAAGTATAGCCTATTGACAAAATATTCATCTAAATGCTTTTTGTGAATGCTGTTTATCATACTGTCTTTGCGCTAAGCATATACATGGTCTCTAGATACATTTTTAAGTGTCAATTTCACTATGCTCAACCTAAATCTATTCTATTTAAACTTACAGTCAGCATTTGTGACATTCACACATATTAATTTGCATCAGTGGTTATGCAGTTACTGTGCTTTTACCACAAATTGTAAATTATTATTTTGTTGCTTTGTATGATGAGGTCGTACTGGAACATGTTGTGTAAACATTATCATTTGGTTGGAAAAAATGTTGTCTTTTGATGCCTTCTGTTACTTTGTCTGTCTTATCTTTCTTGTTTTTAATTTCTTGGCATGCAGCACTTAAATCATCTTGAGGTAAACAAGGCCTGATTGGTTATTTACAACCTGATTGGAAAAAGCCTTTATGTTGTCGTTTGATGGGATTAGTAAAATGTTTTAACAAGCAAACTTTTGACATCCAACATTCCCTTTGTCATTTCAATAATCACCCAACTCTTTAGAAGTTATTGAAACACTTGTAAACTTCTGTTAACACTTACTAATGTGTTGATGCTGTAATTGTGGAGGCATGCAGATCGTCATAATCCTGTCTGTTTTAACCATCTGCGAATAGAAAAAAAATACAGTCAATATAGCTTCAAACAGCTTTAGTGCTAATAGTCTGAATAGTCTGACATGTTGATCAATATCACATGCAACGTTTATTGTACTTAATTATTTATATGTCATAAGCATGTTACACTTCTTCCTTAAGATTGTAGAAGTTTAAAATAAAAAAAGGTTCTTTGACCATTGAAAATAAAATATCCCATACCCCATAAACCCCCTAATTTGGCAAAGTGATTATATGAGCATAATTTAATAAGCCATATGTTATACAATGAGCGTAAAGGTTTGTTATCAGGATATTAGGAGTTTATCTCTTAATATCTTATCTTATGTGCCACCTCTAAACGAGATGTTGCACTCTGTGTGCACCTGAGCTGGTAGTACTGACAGACAGACAGACAGACAGACAGACAGACAGACAGACAGTCAGACACATGGCTGGCATTCTGTGTTAGGCCACAGCATGCCTGTGTCAAATATCTGCGTTTATATGCCATGCAACACTCCAGTTCACCTTGCTACCAAATGAGCTCTCTCAAGGGTTCACAAAGGGTTCACACCTACCTGAGAGTTTTGTTGCTGTGTGTGTGTGGGTGTACACGTGTGCACGTGCGTGTGCATGTGCGTGTGTGTGTGTGTGTGTGTGTGCCCATGAACACATACAGTACAGTACAGTACTGTATGTGTGTGTTAACTGGTTACCCACAAGGTGATTAGGCTGTCAGCTGCTCTGAGTCATACACACCTCCACCAAGTTAATTAAAGGTGACAAAGCATTGACCTTGTACACACAAATAAACACTCACAGAGGTATGACTGTACAAAACCCACAGACACAAATGTTGTATGTTGTTGTATGTATGTATATAAATAAACTGTTGCTATCTGCTGACGTGGACACTGAACACTGCATTAGATATTTCCAAGGAAATCCCTAAGCATTAAGCATTAAGCATATTCTGACAAAACAAGGCTGTGGCACAATAAAGGATAATTGTTTCTTACATAATCAGATGTAAAGTAGCCTACGTATGTATATCAGGTGCAATTTAGACATCCTGTCATCAATATTTGACATGATTAGAACTTGTTTGTTAGAATTTGTTTGATAACTCATTCATATTTGCTAATTGTGTGTACTTGTTTGTGTAAGTAGATACAGATTACATATCCACTGACACAGGCCATCACATGTTTATGACTGATGAGCCCCATGTTTGTTCTTTGTTCTTCCCTCTTGTCTGTGATGAGATGAGCTATTGTTAACATTTGACCCCTTAGGCCCACCATGTTACATAGAAACACTTGAATCTGCACAGACAGGTTCTAATTAGTCTCAGACACAGGCAAATGACAGGACTGCTCATCATTTCTACAACATATATCAATTTGATTGTGTTGTAGTTTTTTATTCTGCAATTCTTAAAATACTCATGAGGCCATTTGAGCAAAGTGATTACATTACTTTCTGCTGTTAATGCAACAGATGTTCTTTGTTGAACATGGTTTTGCCTGCTGTACTACTATAAACCATGTAACTATTTTGATGTCTATATTTCCTGTCCATTCATATACAGTAATATGACAAAAACTAAACAAATGCAGTGCACAAATGTGCTGTACAATGACGACATAAAAGAGATGTTACCCTTGAGGAAACCTATAAAGACTTCATTCTTGATCCATTTCTCATTTTCAAATGCAAGATGCATTTTTCATAACTCTCCCACAAACAGAAGGTTTTCTCTGGGTGTGGATGGAAATGCAGAGAACAATCCACCTAAAATGTAAACAGCAGTTTCTCATTTCTCTGCCTTAATTTCAATGTAAACCAAACCAATCGCCCCCCCAGCTCTTGCTCAAACCACTGAACTTGATGGTTTCTTGGTGTTCCTAGCCGGGGGCCACCCATTTGGTACACTGTCCCACACTGTGTGAAGGTCTTTACTGGAGGTCCAGAAGAAAAGGAAATCAGACAAAACCAGACAGTGTGCAGTATTTTGCGGCATTTAACATTTCCCTTTTGAACATTGGAACCTGCTTTTTTCATCTGTTATCGTTCGGCTGATAGTAAAGGCAGTGATTACATCTGTTGGGACTCGGAGGTATATCTTTTCTCTGGTAATTGCAAGAGGGATTACTGAACTACAGATGTATTCTTATTTTCGACCTCAATCTTAGTCTTGTACAAAGGCCTAGAGCACAAGAATGAAAGCTCTCTGGTGACAGCCTTTATGTCACCTGGTTGGGTAGGTGGCACACCTGCAGACCTGACCCACTTCACAAGTTCACACAATCAAAACCAGAATGGAGTTTATTTGATAAACTGTCAGATGACCATGTGATATGACTTCCTTTCTCAATACGCTATATAAAGAATATAGGACAGAATACAGGAGAGTAAAAGTGATATATGTCAAAATGACTAATTCACAAAGGATTTAGGACCTTAAATATATTCAGTAAGTATACAAAAACTCATTCATTCATTCATTCATTAGAAATATAAAAATGTCTGTTGTTCTCTGCACTGGATGGGAGATTGGTGAATCTATATGCTGAAAATGTATTTGTTATATCACAATTTGCATACATACAGTAAGTCTGGTCTGTAGACTATAGAGACAGAGCGCAAAGCGTCATACGTCACGTCATAAACCATGCCACCGGGGGCAAGCGCTCCATAGCGCTCCTTTGACTTTGCATTGTGTTCAGCTAAGCTAACATAATTTCTTAAAACATTCAAACCAAAAACGTAGTAAAGCAGAAAATACCAAACTGGGTACAGGCAATAGATACATATTGCATTGAAACTACAACCGGGTAGACACAAACGGCACCACACTATGCTAAATGCTTTACTTGATAAAATATTCAATATTTCACCATGCTAAAGGATTGTTTTGGCACGCCATGTCAACCAGTCACCACATAGACATAATAAGTATCAGGATCCCAAAGTAGTCCTATTTTTCCCTACATGCCTCTCGTCTTGTTGCCTGTAAGTACTTTTGTATCCTTAAAACCTATATGTTTTTCCTCGACAGATTATGAAAACATAGTTCTGGGTTCTTCACTTTGTGGGTAGTGCATCCTGTCACACAACAGCTTTTAGGCAATTACATGTTTTGGTAGAAGTCAGAAATTACCGTATCTTATCTTAACGTAATGCAAAGTCAATAGAGAGCTATAGAATGTGTTCCCCCCCATTGAGGGCTGGACTTAAATGCACTCTGTCTCTATACACTCAGACTGTGCTGAATTTGACTTGTTTGACTTGTAATAAACATATTATTTTGTGCTCAAAGTCAACATAGTCAAATGATTTTAACTCTACCAAAAGCTATTATGGTATGATGTGATATCACTGATATGGCACGCAGAATTTTATTTGTATTTTTATCAATTTTACCACTTTTCTTATCCCATTTGCACAGATAGAGAGATCAATACACCATGACATTTATTGCACTTGTAAAAATCATAAAAGAAACAGAGTGTGCTTCTGTGACAGTCCTGAGCATGGCTTATTTGGTCACTTCAGCTTTAAAGCAAACTGTCCCTGAATTACACTTCTATAAAGTAATCAGACAGAGATGAGACCAGCTGCATTGCCAGCCTATTGAGCAATAGCTCCCTGCTGCTGTGTAGTGACTCTGGTGTAGCGACTGGTGAGAAGAGACACCATAAGGCTACACTGTCTGCTTCTGCGGCAGATAATAAGGTGAAACTGCTATTTACACACACACACACACACTCACATTTACTGTATATATATGATGTATGTGTGTGTGTGTGTGTGTATATATATATACCGTATATATATATACTGTATGTGTGTATATATAGAATATATACTGTATATATACTGTATATACATTGTATATATATGGGTGTTATATATATACATGTATACTCGCCCACACACACACACACACATTTGAACTAGAGTTGGTCAAGACTCCAAATTGTGTGATAAATATATATGGTATAATATCATCAAACCCATTACTGATTACAGATGATTAATGATGCTAATGGCTCTCAGTAAATGAATTAGAAGATGCCTAAAGCAAAGTTCCCAGCTTTATCAAAACAAGTGAGATTACTACAGTTGATACTAAAGTACAGTTGTGACTCACATTTTCCTAAATAGACAGATCATTTTATGTAAAAGTAGAATCAGCTTTTCTCAGTTTTTGCTTATGTAAATATGCATCAGTATTTGCACACCAGGCCAGGTATAGAGAAAAGTGCAAGTATTTTGTTTTGTTTGAGATAACATCATGATTTTCTGTCACACTCCAAATTAACAAGACAAACTCAGCTATAAAATATTTATGTGAACTGATAAGCAGAGAGAATAATATAATAATACGTATATTAGAATACAATAATATAATACAATACACTAAGTAAAAGACAAACCAACAGTAACAATATATTTTAATTTATTATAGCTCATAAAACAACTGCTTCACTTCATCACTTCAGCTATATGAGCCAGGTATTTGTTGTTATTAACATATTAAGTAAGAAGTGTTTCAAAGATTAGTCTGAGAGTTGGATTAATGAAACTGGGATCCTCCCAGGTTTCTCAATGCTTGGCAAAATATGAAATAGGTTCACCAGGGCCATATTTTTTATTTATTTTTTATTTTTTTATTTTTCAACAAGAAGACAAGCTTTAACTATGCCTCATGAGTCACCATATGTTCTGGAGCCAGGGTGCTTGCAGCTACACACCAATTGGTTCTGATGTTTCTGAGGTTGTCATGACAAGTACCCTACGTAGCCTACTGTACCACACTCAACTGTGATACTGGCAACAGTACACTGGGAACCAAGGCTCCTCTGTGAGAGAGAAGGATAACATACCTTTCTGTCTCCCGACAACTGACACACATGCCCACCCCGACAGTCTATACAGTACATGTCATTTTTTCATATTATATTCAGAAGGATGCTTGACTACCAGGGTGTTTGGTGCAGTGACAACAAAGTGTACATCCATTATCATTCTAATATGAGCTTGCCTGTGTACAAACATTGTAGGGTTGAGCACATGTTTTGATCCTCATTGTCTGTGACTTCTGTTTATGCAGATGCAGCAGGTCTGGCTTGGCTCCGTTGCCCCTGACAAAGGAGTGCAGCTCGAGCCACCTCCTATGTTAATGCCGCTGTCTTTGTGTGGGCTGCACATGCTGATAAGTCCCTGCTTTAATCCAGCCTCTGTCTTGTGTGTGTAAAGGGTTAGTTCAGAACTCACGCACAAGCATGTCGTGAGGCGATCTTTAAAGTCCTCTGAGGAAGACTTGCTGATCATTCCACAGACTCGCTTAAAGACTATGGGTGACTGTTCTGTTGAAGTGATGGCACACAGATTATAGAGCATTTAGGTAAATGTTCTATAATTTTAGGTGTGTGTGTGTGTGTGTGTGTGTGTGGGGGGGGGGTGCATGCGTGTGCGTGTGTGTGTGTGTGTATTTAAATATACTATATATATATATCCATCCATCCATTCTCTTCCGCTTATCCGGAGCCGGATCGCAGGGGACCCCAAACCTCCCTTTCCCAAGCCACATTATCCAGCTCTGACTGGGGGATCCCGAGGCGTTCCCAGGCCAGTGTGGAGATAGAATCTCTCCACCTAGTCCTGGGTTTTTCCCGAGGCCTCCTCCCAGCTGGACGTGCCTGGAACAACTCCCATGGGAGGCGCCCAGGGAGCATCCTTACCAGACGCCCGTATCACCTCACCTTTCCACGCAAAGGAGCAGTGGCTCTACTCCGAGTTCCTCACAGATAGCTGAGCTTCTCACCCTATCTCTATGAGAGATGCCCACCACCCTTCTGAGAAACTACCGTGATCTAATTATTTCGGTCATGACCCACCCTTCATGACCATAGGTGAGGGCAGGAATGAAAATGGATCTAAAGCTTTGCCTTCCGGCTCAGCTCTCTTTTTGTCACAACGGTGCGGTAAAGTTTTTGCAATACCCCGCTGCTCCGATTCTCAGATTCTCCGGCCAATCTCCCGCTCCAATGTTCGCTCACTCGCGAACAAGACCCTGAGGTACTTAAACTACTTCACTTGGGGTAAGGACTCATTCCCTACCCGGAGTAGGCACTCCATCGGTTTCCAGCTGAGAACCATGGCCTCATATTTAGCTGTGCTAATCCTCATCCCAGCCGCTTCACACTCGGCTGCGAACCGATCCAGTGAGTGCTGGAGGTCACAGACTGATGATGCAAACAGGACAACATCAACTGCAAAAAGCAACGATGAGATCCCCAGGCCACCAAACCGCAACCCCTCCCCACCACGACTACGCCTCGATATCCTGTCCATGAATATCGCAAACAGGATTGGTGACAAAGCACAGCCCTGGCGAAGAACAACTCCCACCTGAAACGAGTCCGACTTACTGCCGAGAATCCGTACACAGCTCTTGCTTTGGGCATACAGGGATTGGATGGCTCTTAAAAAGGACCCCCCTCACCCTATACTCCCGCAGCACCTCTCACAGTATCTCCCGGGTGACCCGGTCATACGCCTTCTCCAGATCCACAAAACACATGTAGACCATCAGGGCATACTCCCAGGCCCCCTCCAGGATCCTTCTGAAAGTAAAGAGCTGGTCCGTTGTTCCACGACCAGGATAAAAACACAGTGTTCTTCTTCAATCTGAGGTTTGACTATCGGCCGAACCCTCCTTTCCAGCATCTTAGTAGTAGGGGTAGACTTTACCAGGGAGGCTGAGAAGTGTGATAACCCTATAATTGGCACACACTCTTTGGTCCCCCTTTTTGAACAGGGGAAGCACCACCTCGGTCTGCCACTCCTTGGGCAATGTCCCAGACTTCCACGCAATGTAAAAACAAGCATTTCATCCAAGACATCCCAGGAGCTTTGCCACTGCATAGTTGTTTGCCTACCAGTGACTTCCATCAGGGTAATTGACAGATGATATGTTGATGATTGTCAGATGATACGATCATCGACCTTTGGCCTAGGGTGCTCTGGCACCACGTACACTTATGAGCATCTTTATGTTCAAACATGGTGTTTGTTATAGACAGTTCATGTCTAGCACAGAAATCTAACAACAAACGCCCGCTCGGGTTTATAACAGTTCCTCCCAAACACTCCATCGCCATCAATGCCCACGTGCGCGTTGAAGTCTCCCAGCAAAACTATGGAGTCCCCTACTGAAGCTCCATACAGGATTGCATTCAGGGTCTCCATGAAGGCCCCCCTACAACCCGTAGGCGTAGTGAGGCGACCCTCTTGTCCACCGGGGTATACTCCAACGTAGCGGTGCTCAAACAGGACCTTCTTGCATGTGCTAATCACATATGTATGTATACTGTATAAGCATGCACCCATAAACAAAAAAACTTGTGTGCATGCTTAGACACGTGCACGTGCACGCATGCCGCATGCACACACACACATGTACACATGCACACACACACTGTAATGTGTTACTGTAATGTGATTAAGGGCTATATAAATAAACTTGACTTGACAAACAAACACACACACGCACGCACGCACGAACACACACACACACACACACACTCTGCTTGTTGAACCTACAGAGAGAGGTTAGACAATGGACCTAATTAGCTCTCTGGTATTTAGCATCACAGCTCTGCTTCTCTCTGTGAACATGTTTACATTTACATTTATATTTACAAACAGTATGTTAGTCAACAGTAGAAGAGATCAGAACCATCTATATTAACCATATATATTAAGGCCAACGTCCAAGCAATTCAAGTTCAAGAGTTTTATATCGTAGATCTCTTGGCAGCGTCTGACGCACGTCGACGCCAGTGTTAAGAACACAGTTCTATTTCTTGAGTGTCACAAACATACTTTGAATGTCTGCAGACGTCTCCTCCTACAATGTGCGTGTACGTTTCAAATGTTATTAAAGTGCATTCCGTGACGATGCCACCAGTGGGCTTTGGCCTTCAGACTGGACTCATACCTGCACAGTGGTTTAATTCAAGACCATCCTCTTTGTGCTACATCAATCTCTCACAATCTGGTTTGGGTCATTTTGGCGACACCTACGTAAGTGCAAGCAATCAATTTTAAACAAACAGCATTTAGACAGCTCATTATTTTTCATGTTTCATGTTTTCCTATTAATAATGACCACTATAATATTCCTTCAGGGATAACCTGCAGTATAACAGAAAACCAAACCCTAAAAATGCTAAAATTAGACATTTGAATATTTCAGTAACCCGATTCATGCTTTAAATAGCAATTCTTAGAGGGTTATGAAAGGGCTTTTGGGTGTAGGCTAAAATATAACCTAAGGATTTCACAACCCCAAGAGAGACATCAAATCTGTGTTCAGGTAACCAAATCCTCCAGTGGCTACAACTTGTGCACCCCTGCGCCCATTCACCTATTACACAACACACACAAATACAGAAAAATCTAATAGAAATAGACATGTCTACCTGAAATACAGACTGTTAGCCCTAACACATTGCTATGATGAAACAGGTAACACTTGCTCTGATCTATGTTAATTTGACTGATAAATACATAAACATATGTGGTGGTTACGCAGACACAAAGACACTCTTTGTTGTCGATGTCAATAGAAAGATACAAAATATCCATATGTACAGTACAGTCAGTCACAAGGTGTCCCTTGCACGTCACCCTGTATAAACCATCTGCATTGTAAGCCACATGTAAGAAAACACGTCCGAGGGGGAAACTGTGAGGAACACCTCTCGGTCGGACGATGCAAACAAACAAATCATATATGCGTCATCTAAACACCTCCCATGTATCAGGTTCACTCACAAAGCTACCATCAGCACGTTGACACCGTCCAGAACAGGTATCAGTCCCGCAGGTTTTTTCATCTCTGGTGGTTAAACTCCCTCAGGCACGATGACCTATATGGATAAGTAAATAACGTTTCAGGTTCTTGAAACCTACAGTAAGTTGATAACAACGGCGCTTCATTAGATAATCTACACTGAAGAGTGTAAGGAAATATAGGAAAAAGAGAGGGGGTGTAAGGGTGTGGGAATGTATTCATGGCATTGCAGTGATAGTGCCTTTACTGACCCATAAGAATACCATAGCATGCCATCAGACACCCCTTTGTTTAACACTCACTTTATTTCTGACAACTCTTTGTAAGCTGCATTGTTTTGTGAACTTCCTTGAATGACCGCAGTATGCAGTCAATGTAAAGTCACTTGGACGTGGACAACCTGAATCTCCACGTGTGTGTTTGAACCACGCCAGACTATCAGATAAACGGTAGGGTATGCAAACCTGCACAGACCTGGTCGATAAGACTATAAAGCTGTGGGTGGATCACGCAACAATAACACATCATGGAAGTTCAAATTTGTGTGTTTTTGTCATTACTTTAAAATGGCTCTATTATACTATTACTATATTATATACTAATAGTATACTACTATTACTATATAACCCATAGTTAAAAGATTAAACTCATTTAAAGATGAAACTATCGGCAGCAGGCAGCAGGATGCAATTCCACCTTACATCTTTCCATAGAATGACATCACATGCTGTGTTGTAACGTAATCCAAACTCCAAAATTCTTTATTTTCATAGTTCATGTTAGTAAATGTGTGTGTGTGTGTGTGCGTGTGTGTTTGCGCACACGCACAAACACACAGACACACACACACACACACACCTCGACTTATCAGACACATTATCTACGTTAGACATCTCACACCTTCAAATATGTGTAAGTTGGCTTGACAATATGCTAAATTCCTCAGAACATACATCAACCACACTTACACTTGGTCATCCTGTGTTTGTGGTTATAATAATAATTTGTCAAACATGAAAAAATAAGCATAGACATTTAAAAAGTAACCAAGCAATTATGTATTTATATTTATTTAAAACTAAATAGAGCAATGTTAAGATCAGTAATTAAAATACAGGTATAATAATAATTAAGTAGACAGATAGATAATGTGAAAAGTCTTATAACGTGTATCGGCATATCAAAGAAAAATGTACACATGTATATGCTTATAGTACATATAAAGAATAAATCTGTGTCAGTTGAAGAAACAATGGAACTGTGGTAGGCCTACAACAAGAGAGAGAGAGAGAGAGAGAGAGAGAGAGAGAGAGAGCGATAATGAGAGAGCTGGGGGAGAGAGGGAGAACAGGGGAGAAGGGGAGAAAAATACACTCTGGTTGGTTGACATACTCGGTGGCGAGCATTTGTGTATATCGTATTGGGAGTGTGTGTGCCTGTGCATGCTTCTATGAGCCACTGTATTGGAATGCTGGCCTTGGGCGCTCGGCAGCTCTCAGCTTGGACTTCTGTAAACAAGCTAATGACAGGAGACTGGAGACCACACATCAGCTCGGTTAAATACACAGCGCAGATTGAAGCAGGGCCACCGTCTTGCACATGGACAGATGGACCTACATATCCTGTACTAAACAGGGACATGCTCATTAAAATACAGGGACCAGAGCCTGCATTACTTGTACAGCAGATAAACCAGAGGACCTTTATATTTAAAGCTTTACAAAACGATACAAAATGTTACATTTGGCAAAATAGCAACACAAAAATGTAGCCCTGTAGTGGCTTTTAAGTTCTGTTGGAACTTTGCATAATATGAGATTCCGGTGTGAGAAGGGATGCAGTTAATATGTCAGGAAGCGAGCTGTACATTTAGCAGACGTTTTCAGTGATAAACAGTGACTCAGCAGCGCCGCCCTGCTGCCAAGTTATTCTACTTTTCCACTTTAGCAACTCACAGCTTTAAAAAGACACCATAGCAGTATACATTATCAACATCAGCTGTCGATTGCAACACTCATGCTCTCCCTGCCAGGTGAAAAACATTGAATTGTTAGCTTGCTGTTTCTTTTGGATGATCCCGCGCTGACCCCAGGTCAGTGAACGGTCACCAGGCTGTCAGACATTCTGAAATAAACCCTTTGTTTCTCTCCTCGATAACAATCGAGTCACCTCGCCATGAGGCATAAACAGGTTGGATGAGATGTTCAGAATCCAAGGAACCTCCCTGCTCATGCAATCAGCGACGGAGCTGCATGTGATGGCCATTCTTCAGGTATAGTAGTGATAGATCACACCATGGCTTACGTTCACTGTCACTTTGTAAGTACTGTACATGAGACAGAGAGAGAGAGAGAGAGAGAGAGTGAGAGAGAGAGAGAGAGAGAGAGAGAGAGAGAGAAATGCATGTCATACTATAAACAAATGGGCAATGGTCCAACAACTACATAAAATAATTACAAATTCATGTGTATGCTCTCATAGTGGTGAGTCTGTGTCTGTGTGTCTCTTATATGTGCATTATTATGCAGTATACCTGCCGTCTGGTCTCGTGTGAATTGTGTGCATGCCGTGCATGTGTGTAGGTCTGTGTGTGTGTGTGTGTGTGTGTGTGTGTGTGGATGAGGTTAAGGAAGCAAGAACACTGTCTGATGGCTGAACTTTTATCATGATGGATGTGGGTCGAGGAAACCATTTCTCCATAATGACACTATGTTAGTGGTACTTATTAGGCAATGCAAACCCCCCAGAATCCATTTCCTATTCACAGAGGTGAGGGACTAAATGCAATTAAACGTTCTAGCAGGAATTGATTGTGGATTTTTACACAGTATTCACAGTATTTTACTGTATTCTGTCATTTTCCACATGCCCTGAAGCACTGTATATATGCTATGTTACTGTATGTGAGGAGGAGAGGAGAGGAATTAAAATAAAATAAGACAAACAACTATATTAACAGTGGACGTGTATCATACATATATTTATCAAACACCATAATGTAATTGAATAAGCATTATATAACCTCCTGTTTACAGAAGGGTATTTCTATACACAGTATATCGTAGTGTATACTTAGCTTACAAATCACCATGAAGTCACATGGACACTGTGTTTGAATGTGAATATGTAGACGTGTTTGGACAAAGTTCACAAACAGCTATACTGTGTCTATGGGACATATCTTTTGTTTAATTTGCTCCCTCTTGCCAATAAAGATAAGATACCTCTTTAGTTTACAAAACAGCAGAAGAATAATCCTGTACCTGTTTTTTTTTCTCAATTCTCTATTGGGTTTAAAGTGATTTCCTTGTCATGGAGGATTAGTCCAGAATCCCACATATTCAAAGTTGTTTGAACATGTCTCATTATGCAACACAGTCCATGTATCTGTAACCAGCTGAAGAGACAGAACTGGCTATGTAAAAAGGGTCATTTGACAATTGATGTTTATATTCACCCCTTAGGGCATTATAACATTTGGTTATTACATAGCAACACACTAACCCTGCATGATGTCATTAGCACAGCCCAAAAAAAAAGGATTGTTTCCAGGGCTGTTTTTTATTTGATCTGTTTATAGCGTGTGAGTGTGTGTGTGTGTGTGTGTGTGTCTGGATGGAAGGGGGGTGGGGGTGGGGTGGGGGGGGGGGGGGTTGTATTCTATGAAGTAGACACATGTAAAGTATTTGAACATTATACATAGTATATCATTTGCCACTGATGTTACCAAGGGAAATGCATTTCTGATAACATGAATGTTAAAGTCAGGTTTCTGTGTTCTTTCAAATTACGTTTTGTGAGTGGATAGAAATACATTATGTAATGTGTAGATGTCAACAGTCAATAGAGGAACATTTTTGTAATATATAGCTAGAATCAAGAGCGTGGTATCACAAAAAGACCAAGAGAAGCTTATCCATGCTTTTATTTCCAGTAGGATTGACTACTGTAATGGGCTCTTAACGGGACT
>JAODUK010049766.1:0-19247 GCA_027564635.1 Typhlichthys eigenmanni
GAGTCAGGTGTGTTGGAGCAGGGAGACATCTAAAACAAGCTGGATAGGGGCCCTCCAGGACCAGGGTTGGGCACCCCAGCTCTAAGATATGCAAGCACGGGTTGTTGGTTATTGTGGCAATGTTGGTTGTCCAAAGGACTTGGTAGAGCAATCTGTCAGATACGACTCAAACCAGGAGTTCAGAGTGTGCAATGCCTATCGGTGAGGGCTGATAGAAGGATCTGGTTGTTTTACCACTTTAGCACAGTTTGATAAAAAAAAAAAATGCGGAATGCAGCCCAGGCAAAACTCAAGTCAAGTACAGAATGAATTCAGACTAAGCCAACTTTGATAACAAATGTCAAAAATATCTAACTTCTCAATTCTGTAAAAAAGTGAATTTGAAGAGATTGGTTAATCATTCTGGGATTTGGTCAAATGCTGATGTCTAATTAGCAAAGACAGTTTGCCAATATTGTGCTGAGTGGTAAACCCTTACAAAACTGTGGGAGAGACAGTGACTCAAGTCACACAGGACAAGACAATATTGTCAGCCATAAAAAAAAAACCCTGAACAGAACACTTAATTTTAATGCATTGGCACTTGTGTCAATTAGATAAAAGCGCTCAGAGTGGTACTTGAGGAGGAGGGGGAGGGTTATCTACAGAGATACGGGTTATAGGCTAACTCCCAAACAGATGGGCAACATTAAAAGGCTACAAGGACTCAAGTATCTCTATCTATCGCTCTCTCTCTCTCTCTCTCCCTTCACTCTCTCTATCTCTCTCACACTCTCACCATCTCACTCTCTCTCTCTCTCTCTCTCTCTCTCTCTCTCTCTCTCTCTCTCTCTCTCTCTCTCCCAGTCTCTCTCTCTCTCTCTCTCTCTCTTTATCCCTCTCTTTCTGACAAGAGTGATATCTTAAGCCGGCACTTCCACTGCGCCCCTTCCCAGATTAATGAGACCACTCTTCAACCCAGCCTCCCTTCCTCTCCCCTTTCTGCCGCCATACTCCTCCTCCTCCTCCTCCTCCTCACCTCTCTCCAGACCTCCTCCTCCTATACTTTACTGTTATCTTCTCCTCCTCCTATCTTTCACTGCTATCTTCTCCTCAGGCATCTCCCCTCATTTCATGTTTCAACACTGTTCTGCTAAGGTTTATGTCAGGTGTTCTGAGAGTTGTCTGAGACATTGCAGCGTATAAATAAACACAACAACATAACTAAAGAGAGGATATATTTAAGTTGAAATTAGGTTTCTTAAAGAGTTTGACATGAAGTATGATAATACTAACTCATTGGCTTGTCTTGAAATACATATGTGATTTAAAACCACCATAGTTTAGGGGATGGGGTTTTAAAAATACATTTTCACTGCATATCCTCTTAGCCGCTTAACATTTTTAAGTTCCTTTTATCAAGTTATGTTTAAGGTATTTTATCAATGTCTAATGCTTTATATTACGATACTGAACGTGTGTCTGTATGTTGATAAATGGGAGTATGAGCATTTAAATATCTAAACCATGGCTAAAGGAAATGATGAGGTAGCTATAATCTCTACAAAACATAACCTCAGCTAACATATTAATACTGAAAAATGCTACAATACCAATAAACACTGCATGTTCAGCAAAGCAATGGAACACACAAACACAAAGAGCTAAATTATCATACGAAGACATACACATAACACTTCACGTCATATATTCACGCACGCACATGGTATAGATGTGTAAAAACACATGTATATTATAGACACATACACTGACACACCGACAAGACCCTCATATACAGCAGCTGTATATAGCCTAGTTGATGAGTACTGGGGTCTTTAAACAATTTGAAATGGAGCATGTTTTATCTGTTCTGCTGAAGTGCATATAGTGTATGAGATGGTGAAACGTGATTCGCTGAAGTTCACTGGCCTCACAATGTTATACTTAGACAGTATACGTCACGTAAGTGCTCACACTCTTATCAGAGTAGTTAAGTGCTTGTTCTGTGCACACAGATCAGACTCACAAAACACAGTTTTGTGAAGTTCACCGCACAGTCACTATCAAGTTCTATTTTGCATAGCATACAGTGGATTGTGAGCCTTACAACCTCTCAGTCATGACTGCCTCAACCTCTTCCATCCATTAGCACTATAGGTCACATAAGCAACCCTGTGCTGAATGTCTGATATATTAGTCTACCCATATAAGCTTGACAGACTTTCAGGAAGTGATACTGTCAATTTTCATTGGCTGTCAGCATTGTCACTTATGTCTGTCTGTGATTTCCGGCGCAACACTAGTGCAGTGCTTTGTTTACGAATTAAAAATGTATAATTTATTTTAAGCAGTAACTATAGGTTACTAATTTTACAGACGTACAAGACCTATAAACAGCCAGAGTCGAATTCCACATTGTAAATTTAACATCCGACTTGGTCATTGAATTACGTAGTTCGTCGTTGTGCATGTCAATCAAAATACCTCTCTTGTCAAGTAGGCGGGTCTTGACACTGCTAGCCAATGCTGAGTCCCAGATTTAAAGGCTGGCTCTGTGAGACTACCTCATCATTAGTCTCAGCCTCTTCCGTCCATTAGCACTACGTCAAATAAGCAACTCTGTGCTGAACGTCTGACACATTGACCCCTGTAAGCCTGAATCTCTTTCCAAAATTGAGAAGTACATTTTCATTGGCTGTTAGCGTTGTCACTCACGAAGTCTGTAGCTGTAATTCCAGTGCGACGCTAGTGCAGGGCTGTGTAGAAGTATCAGATCATTTTCAACATGCACAGAGAACGGTAAACTAGCAAAATGCAAGTAGATATTTGTTGAATATGACAAAAAGTGTATTAGCTTACAATTAGCTTGCAATAGCTGACTATACCTTTAAATAATAAGAAAAAGACTGTAGTAAAAAGACAAGTAGTGACAAGTAGCGTGCACTCGCCTACAACTGAGAACAAGTCTAGTCAGCCACATTAACTCAAAACCCCTGTGTGGACAGAGGCTTTCAATTAATTTAGACTAAAAGGGGCATGTTCACGCACTTGTCATGCACTTGTCATCAACAAAGTGGGATGAACACAGAATATATTATGTTAATTTGAATAATAATTCAACAATTATAATTATAGAGATACAGTCCTCAACAACAACAGACAATGATCTATTTGACGCTGTTGCATAGTGTACATGCATGTTGTGACACACTCTTCTACTGTGCATGTGACAATACAAATCACTTGTCAGATGTGGCAGCCCATATTCTCGATTAAGGTGCCTCGCTATGCCAATGAGCAAAGTCCTTTGGAAGTACTGTACGAGCCACCATTTGTTTCTAATTGTATTTACGTAGAGACAGGAAGAAACTGTACCCCTCAACGATAGCACTTTTAGGTCACTGGGGAAAAGGATAATTATGGAAAACATGCAGGAAATTTGCAAATAGCAATAAAATAAAACAGAAATCCATTTGTTTTTAATGAATAAATGTCATGCACTAGCCTACAACATCACTGTGCTCAAGTAACAACGGCTAACTGGCAGTCAGGCTGAAATACAGAGCTTTCTGATTTGATTTGTTAGTTGTGTGTATTTCTAAACTATGTACATTATGAGGCTTGAAGCCCATTGTTGCTGATGCCACTGCAACAGTACCAGTTATCAACGAATCCTACAGTACAGTACAGTAGCTAGCTCGTGTGTATATTCATGTGAGTGTTCAGAGGACAGTTTAAAGGACACTGTGAAAGCCATATTTTTCTAATCAATTACGCCTTCGTGACAATGGATGTAATCAGTTTGTTTCCAGAAATGATCTGGTGTCTGTTTGAGACTCGTTTTATTTATTTATATATTCTCTGGGGGGAATAGCAAATTACTGTGTTTATTTCATCAGTTGGAGAGTACCACACATGCAGGTTTTTTACTAGATATGAAAATGAGCAAGCCAGAATGCAGGGAAGGTTTGAAGGTCAATTGAATGAATGTACTGTTTTGTGACCGATTCCTGCCCTCGACTCCCATGAAGAACTACAGTAGAACACAAACGTATCTCTCTCTGTTGTGTGCTTGTCGCCTCTTCAGCTGTGATGAATATAGTTTTTGTGTCAAGACAGATGTGACCTTTTCCCACTTCTGAAGCACAATGTAGCCAGGACAAGACTGTGATAAGATCTGCTACGACAGCAGCACAGGACAGATTTAACTAATTCCCATCTGAAGGCATGTCGGTTTGTTATGGAGTTGTATACCCTGTACACTTAATATAATATGGAATCCTTAGAATTTAGACAATCTAAATAGGCATACATGGAGTAAATGGTAAATGGACTGCTTTCATATAGCGCTTTTATCCAAAGCGCTTTACAGTATTTTGCCTCACATTCACCAATTCACCCACACACACATTCATAAACTGATGGTGATTGCCGCCATGCGAGGTGCGACCAACCACCGAGAGCAGTTTGATGGTAGGGGGTTAGGCATCTTGCTCAAGGATGCTTACAGGTAGGTCAACACCGGGGTTGAACCCCCAACCTTCCGGCTGGGAGCCAAACACCCCCGAAGGAGTAATACAATACATAGATATTTTAGTGAAATTGTTAAAAAATGTCTTGTCAAAACACGTCGATGGGGATCACGTTGTTTATCATTTATTTAGACATAAAACAGTTGTAGAGAAAGTGTTTACCACCGAATTTCCAAAATAAAGTATATGCTGAAAGACAAATGTTACAGGTTCACTCTCATTTCATTCACACAGTAGCCTCTTCAGTCTATTATAAAACAACTCTGAATACTTTCCAACTTGATCATTTGTTGTTTATGCCCCTGCCTTTCCATGCCGGTTGTAATGAAATGTTATGACATGGTCTCTTCTTGAAGTATTCTGCAAATGTGAGACGGCGAAATATACTCATAAAGAATGTGTCTGTGTTAAAGGCAGGGTCAGTCATTCTCCAGAATGCTTGCTAACTTCGAGCTCAAATCAAAAGAATATTCCTCCAAAGCGGCGTCTCACACATCGAAACGCATTGTGAAGCCAAGCGGCATTGTTGATGTGAGCAGTGTTGGACACTTTGTTTGTGTTCCTGTTTACGGAGCCAGGCTTGTGTAAGTACCATGTTATTGTTTCAGCACAAACAGAGAATGTGGAGATATTTGGTGAATTTGACTAAAAGTGTATTAGCCTACAATTAGCTTGCAATAGCTGACTATACCTTTAATAATCCCTATAGGTGCAACAAAACTGACACTATAGTGTCAGGGAGCTGTCAATCAAGTGGGGTCAGGATTCAAGACACGCCCACGCAGCTCTGAGAAAATATCTGAGGCACAAAATCACGTGTGTGTGAGTGTGCGTGTGTGTTTGTGTGTATGGAATTATAATTTATTTGGCTGTTTTGTGTTGTTTACTGGTCATAGTCGAACTATATATTATTTTGTCAAAACCCCCCAAAATCTTACTTCTCTACCTGTGGGGACGTGTGAGAAATGTTGCTGAGCACAGCCATTCGTATTTCACTCTAGCTCCATGTCAAGTCCTATTTCTGTAACATAATTTCTTCTTACTTTCTGAATCAAGCCTTCTGGTGTCTGGATCTGAATGCACTTGAAAATCACTGGGCAAAATACATATGGATCACATTGGTGATCTGAAGATATTATTTGGGGAATAAGATATTGTTTGGGGAAATGGCCTGAAACTTTTATATTTTTTAAATAAAAAAAAATGGCTTTATAGCTCTCCAATGAAATTCAGACAATATTGTATCTACAGTACAACATACATACAGTATATATCTATCTGTCTCTGTCTGAACCGTACATTTCCCACTATATTGTTTCACCGTGTGCTTTATCTTGACGGTAATATGCTAATAAACGTGCCACCCCGGTTGAAATAACTTTCCCAGCGCCTCTGTCTATTTACATACGAACAACATATATTTCAGGGCTGCTCATTTCGAGGGGATATTTCACAGTGTGTGTATTCTGCGTACGACCCGTGCTGTCTGTCAAGTCTCTATTTATCTTTCTCCCTCTTCTGACTGACCTCATTGACCCCCCCCCCCCCCCCCCCCCCACACACACACACACACACTCTCCTCCCCAATTCTTCAGTTGCTTTTAAAAAGAGATGAAAGAATGGCTTGTGTGTGTGCTGTGTGTGTGCTGTGTGTGTGCATGTGTTGGGGAGCTTAAGATGTTACGTATTTTACGCAGATTTAAGATTGTATAGGAAAACTTTTCCATCCATTCAATATTTACACACACTGCCTGCCTGTGTGTGTGTGCCTGTGTGTGTGTGCATCATAATCAGTATCTGAAATGTTGACACATTTTACAAGCCAACAAAGTTAACCTTCTGATATGTGTGTGTGAGTGCATTTGTGTTTGAATCCACCCAGCGCTTGTGAGAGAGTCTCTATAGAGAATGGAGTGTAAATATCCATCTGTGTGAAAAAGGTCTGAGAAAACGTAATTAACACTTCTCCCTGTAGAACTTAAAAGTATCCTTGAAAGGCAGGGTCAGTCATTATTGAGAATGCTTGCTAACGGTCCATTGGAGTGAACTGATATGGGATAACTCTGATATTTCCATAGCTCTGGCCTAGCCTAAGTTTGCTAGGACCAAAAATCTCAGAAATGCAACAAAAATGCAGCATTACTTCAGTAATTGCAATATTATTACAGTTTTGGAAATAGTAATTATTTACATTACTGAAAAAAAGTAAAAATATTACAGTAACTAGTTACTAGTATCTAGTTATTGTCATTGTGCCACTGAGAATACAGTAAGCTACACACTCGTTCACTTACATCATATGCTAGTTCACAGCCATTCCATAGTAAAAATAAATAAATAAATAAACAGTGTCAAGAATTAATCGTAAAAGATGCTTCAGATCAATACAAGCCCAAATCCTAGCTAACCCTTTCTTTTTGGCAATGATAATCCAGCAATGAATAAACTTTCCACTGATTCAGATACAACCCCATGGAGACAGGTACTGCCTGAGGCGAAACACAAGCGGAGTAGCGTGTTTGGCTTTCTTGTGTACTTGTGAGCACCTGTGAATGTTTGTGTGTTTGTGCGTGTCTGTGTGTTTCGGCGTGTGCACGTGAGATCAATGAGCAATAATGTGATCCCGCCGCTACTCGTCTGAGGTGGAGAAGCCGAGCCGTGCACACACACACACACACAAGCAAAATACTATTTCTCCCACACAAACCATAGATCATTATCACAGAGACCATCTGCTCTGGAGCAGTGCCACACTAGAGGGACACCCTGATGGGGGAAACAAGCACTCCTTTTACTTAACTACTCCCATAAACTTTAATGAGTAAAGGAATACATTAACATGAGAAATAACAACTGCTTTCAATACCAAAAGCAGGAAAAAATAAAGATATATTTTATTTATTATATATATTATATATTTATTTATTATATTTTTATTTATTTTATTACTTTCTGGGGTCGTGAAAATGTACTACTGTACCAATGACTTAGTTTTGGAAAATCACGGAAGTTCAATCATGGACAATTTAAAGTTTAAACATTTTAGCGGTGATGATGGGGAAAGCCTATAGAGCTCAAGACACTTCTGCATTATTGGATCTTAAATCAAAAGTATGGTGAGAATCAAATTATTTTTGTATCCCTTTTGAATTGTATTACGAAATACACATATGATGTTTGTCTATATAAAAGATAATAGTTCAAGACAAGAACGTTGCAGTTTTTTGTAAAACTATAAAGTAAGATATTGTTTTGTGTGTAACAGCTCAGTTAACTACAGCAGTTAAATACAATATGAATTTTCACAGTTTTATACTTTAACAAATGTATGACAAACTGCGACTTTCTTAATTCGAACATTTTTCTTGTAAATAGACAACATCATGTGTCACAATTCAAACGGGATCAAAAAATTAGGTGATTCTCGCTATTGACTATCATGCATATTTTTTTTCGATTTAAGGTCCAGTATTGCGGAAGTGACTTAGGCTCTCTATAGCCTCGCAAGACCATCTTGCAAGCTTCAGTTTGACTTCGCCAAGAGAGCCAGTCTAGACAGCTTGAGATCTTTGTGCTTCAGCCCTTGTGCTTGAACCTATGTGTTCAAGGACACCTATGTATGGCCAATCAGCGTCGTACTCACAGCTACGGGCGTGGTTAAGGTGGACAGCGAGTAAATGCGAGTCTCGAAAACAACTGTGGCAGTTCCTTAAGAGGTTAACGTCGGTGCTGCAGAAGAAGTGAAAGAAGTGAAAGAAAAACAAGAATTATTTTAAAGGGCCTCCCCTGTTTCAATGGACGGCTCCTCAGATGGTTCTGTCTCAGGATAGAATAGGTTTCGAGAGGGATACCTAGGCAACCAGAGCATGGAATGTAAACAAGCGACCAACTTTTAGCAACAAAACGATGGGCGACGGGCGGATCGCTTGCCGTGTGTCCGGGGCTTTAGAATGAAAGCCACCGATCAGTTGTAGCCTAGCCTCAGCTAGCTAACGTTGATAGCATAGCTAACGCTGATAGCATCACTAGCAGCAGTCTCTCTTTACACTGTATAAGTGTGACTCTCATTAGATGATTTTAATAGGTAAAGCGACTCTTAGATAACTGCAGGTGTACGGACACGTGCGGGGGCGCACACATGCTCATAGACACAAACTAGTTCTACTATAAAGGCTAGAGGCAAGTTTGCCACCTAGAGAGACTTAGCTAATTATCTTTATGCTGTCTGTAGGCTATGAGGCTATATTACTATCTTTCGTTTTCACCATTTCTCTGTTTTATATAGTAAGGGAGATTGCCAACCCCTCTATTTCATGTGCCTTTCAGAAATACATTTGCGAAAGTTTATGTATTGATTTCCCAAGGCCCAGAAATAGTGTAATCCTATCAGGAGCATTTTGATAATATGAAAAACATAGTTGGCTAGTGGATTATGTATATATTACTGCAAATGATAACCTTGACCTGGAAAAAAAACAACTTTACAGAGCCTTGCTGAAAGATGAGTAGGGGTTATAATGTTGATTATGATGACAAATTCATATGTGGAAGTAGTGCGTGTGTGTGTGTGTGTGTGCATGCGCATGTGTGCGTGTGTGTGTGGCCGTGTGTGCTGGAAGGTGATAAGACCTTTTAATAATGAGGTAGGTCATAAATGTCATCAATCAACGCACTCAGTGTCTTTGTCATATTCAATCATTAATATACACTGGCATTAATAGAGAGCGAGGTGTGTGTGTGTGTGTGTGTGTTCACTGAATGAACATGGCTAATGGTTAAGCAGAGAGGTGAAAATAAAGACCCCTCCAAACACAAGCACACACACCGGGTCAAGTCCTTTTTTAAACCATTTGACTCCCTATGTCATCATTATACATATGTATATTTAATAATCAAATATCACTAAATAATGTTTGTAATGGCTTCAGCTACTGGCTAAGTTAAAACATTACGTGTCATTTGACAAAAAAGTCCTTTGCTATTACTGCTATCCTCTTGCTATCTCATTTGTTTTATTTAATTTAATGTCTTTATTTTCTCTCTGTCTGCCTTGTTATATAATACCAACATTTCACTTTTTTATTAATGGCTGCTTAATTTTAAATGCTGTGTTTCTGTAATATGATGCAATCTATAGCAAGATGGTTGTCCTTGATACAACTATCAATCATCCATACACACTAATTCAGGGTCAGTGTCACAGAGGGTTTTAGTCGATGTCTGCTAACATTATAGTGACACACGCATGCACGCACAAACACACACACACATACTCAAAGTGTGCAAAACAATCAATCAGAGCATATAAGTGAGGGGAAAGCTTTGAGTTAGAATTATCAATATACAGTTTTTGTTTGTTTCCATACATTGGATTAAACTGATGTGGTGTGAAAAACTATATTTTTAGAATGGCTTCTGGTCAGACATTTAATGTAAAATGGTAAAAGTCTGATAAAAATGATAAAACTGGATTAACAGTGATATAGAATGATATAGTATATATATATATATGCTATGTTATGCTATACTATGCTGTGTTAGGCTATGTTATGCTATGCTATGTTATGTTATGCTATGTTATGCTATACTATGCTATGTTATGCTGTGTTAGGCTATGTTAGGCTATGTTAGACTATGTTATGTTATGTTATGTTAGCCTATGTTATGTTATGCTATACTATGCTATGTTATGCTATGTTATGCTGTATGTTATGTTAGCCTATGTTATGCTATGTTATGCTATACTATGCTATGTTATGCTATGTTAGGCTATGTTATGCTGTGTTATGTTATGTTAGCCTATGTTATGCTATGTACCATGAACGTAAAACACTAGCACTATATCCTATAACCAGAGGAGGTGAGAGAAAACAAGAGAACATGAAGCATGATGCCTCACTGTGAACGTATTTCATTGGTTGCAGCGACAAACATTTGGTGAGTTTGGAGTTTACAACAGAATCCATATTAATTTAGACGTACTCCTGAATAACCACAGACAAACACAAACACACAGTAAATGACATAATTAGAAAATAAATGGCTGCCAAAAAAACTACCATATACTGAACATTAAAAACACAAAGGCAAGTGCACGCACCCACTCACTAATAGATTACCTTGCACAGTACCAACCTCGCTGTGGTGCATTGTGGGTAATTATTCAAAGCATTACGCCCTATACAGGAAACAGGACTGCGACATCAATTACATGAGAAGCACTTCTTGGATCCTTTTTACTCATCTGCCAATGGAAAATATTGTTGTCTTATAACAGAAGACATAACAAGGATAATAAGGACAAAAAATGATGGGGGGGTGGGAGGGGTTGCCTTTAGTGTCTATGGTCCTCGCCTTTGGAACAGCCTGCCTCTAGGAGCTGTGGGAATCTGTGAACTCTGAAATGTATTTTAGTTACTTCTATCTGTTTTGATAATGTACAGTATGTATGTATGTATATATATATTATGTTATTGTTTATATCACAACTATACTGTTGTATCTTCAATGTGCGGGGCAACAGGTAATCCAGAGGTCGCTGGTTCAATCCCGAGTAACTCCTCACCAAGTAATGAGGTGTCCTTGAGCAAGACACCCAGCCCTAACTGCTGACGGTGTTTGGTGACGCCATTTACAGCACCAAGCACCATCGGTGTGTGATTGGGTGCATGTAAGGCAATCCTAAAGGTTAGAAAAGCGCATATTTCATAACTTTTGTTTTGTACTGTTATGCACCTTGTATTGCACACAAAATACTCTACAGTACATAAATATAAAGCTTGATTTTATTTTATTTGTAACACACATACACATTACAACATTTACTCCCAACAACATACGGTCCACACACAGTTTGTGTGTGCAACAATTCAAATTGTAAAGAGAAGCAACGCAGTGAAATCACCCCTCTTTGGCCCCAATGTGACACTGTGAGCTTTAATGACCCCATTTACTGTAAGACTTTGTAACATGACACTTAAAAAGGTCTAAAACTAAGGCCTTTAATGCGGTAATGTCCCCAGAGCACAAGCATGATCCCTGCAGTCCTATTACGGTAAGAGCTAAAGATTCTATTTTGTGGTGTCAAGAGAGGTACGTGTGTGTGTGTGTGTGCGTGCACCTGTTTAAAGCTGTTAGTATGGCCAGACTGCAAGATGTCTGCACCCTAGTCTCCTGTGGTCACTTAATGAAGACCACAGAGAGGGTTACCGTCACGTGCACACACATACACACAGACAGACCGACAGACAGACACTCACACACCTACTCACGCACACACTCTCAGACACACCCTGCTGCTCACTCCATCTGCTACAAGCATCTATCACTCACATACACACACACACACCACGCACACGCACACACACACACCACGCATGCAGACTTTGTAGCGCAGGGCCAGGTACAGTGGGTATTGAACGCAGTCCAGATCTGGCTGTGTTTACTGCTGTTGATGTTTGTGTTTGGTTGTGTTTGGTTGTGTTTGGTTGTGTGTGTGTGTGTCTGTGTGTGTACATGCGTGTGTGTGTGTGCGTCAATATCAGGTATTAGGATTCACAGGAAGAACAAATCCTGAATTAACTGTTATTTTGTATTAGAAAGCCTGCCTACCGTATGGTGTGTAGGGCCTTTGAGCTGACTTTAGACATCCATCTATTTTAACGACCCTCGTAGTATAGTAGGTATGCACTGTGTACATGTATGTGGTGTAATATTCATTCTGACTGATGTCTGACTCTTACTCTGACTCCAAATGTTCCCGTTATGCATCATTTGGTACAGCCCCAAGTCCCAGAGAATGTAAATTCAGTATTTTCTGCTACTTCTACATGCAAGTGGACACCTCCAACTGATCTGTCAGCTTTCAATGTATCAAGTAGCATTTTAGACCCACATTAGTCAAACACATCTAAACACACACACACACACACTGGGTGTATTGTTACTGCACTTCATATTAGTACATGCTGTACTGTACTGTACAGTCTGCATAATTTGTTAGGGTTAGAGGTTAGTGTAACCCCCGTGGTAAGCATGTGTGGGAAATAATATATTTCGGGGGCATTTTGTCCTTATTGTCTATGAAATAGGGTGTTTTTACAAACATTCCAGGGCACTAGTTTATAATAGGCTATTATAAAATGTAATCATTGCACAAGCTTGGTGTTAATGTGAAATGAGCCCAAATTATATGTTCTAACTACAATAATAAGCACATTAAAAACAATGCAAACCGTTTCCTTTTCAAGATTTTATTTTGGAAGAGCCTTCGGTATAACCACTAGATGGCAGTATAATGTAATGATAATAAGATCATGACAATATTAAATGTAATCTAATTAGATTTGCTGGGATAATGCCATATTCAGATCTCCAAATTTAGCCCTGCTGATGTTTTGAGCTAGCCTCATAAAAACCATCTTGCCAGCATCAGTCTGAAACCCCTCAATGCAAAAGTGTTTGTCGATCATGTACAGTCAAGCCAATCAGCAACCAGCTGATGTTTTTCCCAAGACGATAACAATAGCATACGTCATACGTTTGTTTCCACCGGCCCCCTAGCTTAATTTAAACATCATGATTGTGTGAGATAAATGTAGGAAACATCATGATTGTGTGAGATAAATGTAGGAAGGTGTGTAAGGAAGTATGAATTAAATAAACTCTTAGACTCGACTATGCAGCACTAGCCTCGCGAGACCATCCCGACCTTGCGAACTTCAGTTTAATTTCACTGCGAGAACCAGGAGAATCAGTCTGGAAAGCCTAGAAATAATTGCGACTGTATCCGAGTAGCAACTGAACTTACCAATCAGCGTCGCATTCATAGCTATATGGGCGTGGTTTAGGTGTGTGGCGTGGTGTAGGTTTGCCGAAGGCGAAAATGACCAGATGGTTCATACGATCAACTGGCAAGTATTGATTGCCCTTTACCAACAGTTTCGATGGACGGCTCCCCAGATACACATGACTAACAATCCATCTGGCATGTCAGGTTAATACAGCCCCACATGTAGAATGTAAGATAACTAATTAAATATACCTGTCTATAAATAAGAGTGTGTATTCAGCAGGTCTGAATGCTGGACTACACAATTAACCTTTTACCAAATTAGACAATTAGCTTTTCCATCAGTCAACAGTAGAATTATTCAATGCATGAATTCCAGATGCATGAATTCCTGGGTCGTTCTGGTCTACATAAAGGAAAAGCTGTTAAATGCTATTGTCTCTGACTATGCTATATACAGTATACATTATATAATGACATATTTCATAATTCTAAACAAATTTTTTTTTTGGTTGAGGGATGTCTGCTTTGACATTTCTGAGTCATGGTCAAATGCAGAGTCGAGTTAAAGCGCAGGGGCTGTTGTAATTGTAACTGCTTACAACGTGATCTCAGATGCCCAACTGAATATTTTGCTTGATTGTAACATATCTTGGCTTGTCTGCGATTTCAAATCCTGAATGCGATTTTGGCTGCATGGCAGAAGCACTGACCTACTGCCAATAAGAGCAGGACATGATGTAAGATGAATTATGACCATAATCATAAATTAACTGCTTGAAGAAACACAGGTATCCCTTGCAGATGTTCAAACCATTATGTGGGAGTGAAAGAAACATGTACCAGCTCCATGTTAACAAGATGAAAATACTGCTACTAGGAGACCTACCGCGTGTGACCTGGTCAACCGTATATATCAGTTTGTGAGATGCCCACTTCTGCCTTGTGAGACAATCAATCTTGCGAGCTCCAGATTGCCTTCGTCGCATGAAACATCTTGTAATGTGTCACTGATCAGCCATGTAATGTAGTGTGAAACCCGCGACGACGTCAAGATACCCAATTACAGGAGAGTCTTGTGACGTGTGCAGCGGAGCAATCTGATGACAATGAAAGTTGTGAAACGTGAACTCAGCAAGTTAGAACAAGTATATGCATTGGCAATGAAGATGTGACCATGTCTATCTCTAAAACACTGAATGGGCCAAAGCTGTATCGGAAATGCACATTAATCTTTTTTAACACTTTTATAATCTAGCAGATTTTTTTTTTTAATGCTTTCTCACCGCCACCCAAAAGCCCCACTTTCAATCAGTCTAAAGGTTGGGCTGGTCTGCTTTTACACACAGTCAGATGTGGTCATTGTCTGTCTATTTCTAATAAATATACTGCTACACTGGTGATCAATACTATCAACATCATCACTAAACTAACTTATTATTAAAACTGGATGCACATCTGCAAGTACAGCAACTACAACATCTCTAGATCAAGCACTTTGGAACAATCAACTTTTGGAATAATGTTCATATGTATTCATTCAAATGGAAATGTGCAATTACAAAAACTAATTTTCAAGAAGGTGGCGTGATAAATATGTGTAAAACCAGTACTATTCTGGTTCATTTCTAATGCATTTAGTTATTTGACCGTGCCATTTTGGTGTTGCATTTATCCTGGCTGGATATGAATATATCAGATCTGGACAGAGAGGAACCCTTGGCAAGGAAACCAAGAGTGTAACCCGTGTAGTGCTTAGCCTTCCGCTACGATGGATCGTCAACCACCAGAAGATCTGCAAAGCCCCAGGACTCTGTGTGATTGTTGAGACTGACCAGACTGCATGAGGTGAGCCTACTCTATTGTTGACATATTAACGGAGCTATACGAGAAGCACTAACGGAGCTATGGCCACTGAGAGAGATCAGGCTTTTAGATCAGGGCTTACAGCGAAATAAACTGCAGAATACTCTGTGTGAGTGTGTGTGTGTGTGTGTGTGTGTGTGTGTGTGTGCGTGTGTGTGCGTGTGCACGCGTGTGTGTGTGTGTGTGTGGACATGCATACTCTAGAAGATGGAGGGCCCTGATGCACCCAGCGTGTGTTTATGCAGCTTCATACATCAGGTGTGTGCATGTGTGCGTGTGTGTGTGTGCGTGCGTGCGGTGTATGTGTTCTGGTGAAGTGAATGGCAGAATGCCTTTTCAGCTAATACATTTAATATTTCACCTCAACTGAAAATGCTCTGATCTCATATGATCCACACTGATGTGTGTGTGTGTGTGCATGTGTGTGTATGTACAGTATATCTGAGGTGCGGTCAGAAGTGTTGAACATACAGCAGCAAATTTTTGTGAACGTTCGTGAACATATTGAAAACAGTTTTCCGTTTGCCTTATATTTGCGAGCTCAATCAAACAGTCTGAGGAGATAGTTCTTGTCAAACACACATTGACACTTAACGAAGGGTGACAGTTTAAATATAATTACACAAATCGTTCAACTATCATGTTCAAAGCACATTTATTTGCCTCTAATGTTCGACAGTTCTGAATGCACCTCTAGTACTTGTGATACTGGCAATACTGCAGCTGCATGCCCTCTCGTAGTTTTCAACAAGTTGACATATTCTGTCACGACACCCGACCAACCATTTCCCCATTTTCCTGGGTCGTTACACCGATATCCACTTTTACATGAAATATGAATACAAATTATTTTGCTGCACATCCCTATCCTATAGATGACTTTATTGATGACTTTATTTTAAAATCTCTATTTCTTTTACTGACCTATTCTGCCACTCCCAAAAATGTTTAAAAAAGCAAAAAAAAAAAAAAAAAAGATGCCAAATTAGCAAATAACAATTTATTGAGTCAAACCAAGCAATCACTAAACTATAAAGTCAGCAACACCTCACAACGGTCAACATGGTGGAAACAAACATGAGAACCCACAAAGGAAATTATTTGGTGAGAATTACGGGGCTCGTCAGAAGAAAGTTTCATTAAAAATGTGCTGAGAAAGACACACAATTTTAGGCTTATATAAGAATGTAAATAACATAAGTAGCACTTCCATAACAAAATGGAAAATCCACTGGTTCTGACAAAGTTGCAAACTGATGACTACGCTAAGATTAGTATTCGTAACTGTGTGTGTGTGTGTGTGTGTGTGTGTGTGCGTGCGTGCGTGTGTGTGTGTGCGCGTGTGTATATGTGTGTGCGCGCGCGCACGCACGCACGCATACAGTGGTGGTGAATATATTCATTGCATTGCCGATGGGTTTTATATTTGTGTTTGTACGACTGGGGTACATAATGATTTCTGCTTCATATCCTGTTATCTCTCCGACAGGACAAAACAGGAGGAGAGAGTGGAGGAGGGGTAGAAGAAGAGAGAAACAGACTGAAAGAGAAAGAAACCAATAATAAACAATGCATTTTCATGTTAATGGCAATGCATTAATGGTACATGTTGTGTTAACTGTTGTCATTGTCATATAACTGTATAGCAATGACTACTTTTGTGTTTTTGCCAATGAAGCACTTAATAAACATTAGCATTAAATCCGAGACGTGAAAGATGAGGACAAAATACTGTTAAGTCAGGAGTCAGAGAAGTAAGAGAGAGGAACAATGAACTGAGCAACAGGACCGTTTTAACGTCGGGCCAGATTGACAGTTTGCAACCGTTAACTCTTACAGGGATTCTTTAATTACGTCTGAACCCCCCTGCTCTTTACCTTCATTCCCTCTCCCACTACTTTACTACCAATTCCATTTCCTATTCTCTCTCTTTGCTTGAACTGTGCCCCTCTTTTCCTTTACCTACAAAGGTAATCTACTTTTCTCTTTCTCTCTTTATAGTTTTTGTTTAAGTGGAGGCAGTGCTCTAAATGCTGTGTAGTACTCTGTGTGGTGTGTGTGTGTGTGTGTGTGTGTGTGGGGGGGGGGGGGTATATGTGAGGTAGTGCTGGGCAGAAAATTATGAATAAAGAACTAATCATTCCTATGCTAGCACCAAGCTTGAAGTGGGCTACAGTCATTTTCCTCCTCTCACTCCTTAGACATTGGTGACTATAAGCAGCCACTGTCAAATCGTTTATATAAAGCAATCACATGTAGCTACCAAAGCAGTGGTTGACTAAAACAAAAAAGGTTTTGTCTTGTATCGCTATCTAAACATCAGAAATTGATGTGTAGGGGTGAATATATATTATTGTGTAGTAGACCTACTTTCATTTACATTTTTACACCACCAGGACCACCAAGCTGTCTACTAAAACTAAACTTGACTCGTTGGTACTGAATGCACATGAAGGAACTGCTTGTGGCAGAACCCCCGTGAGTTACTTTGACAGACAAAATAATGTCAAAACCTAATAAACAACATCAATCTGACTTACCTCCACTAATACGGGGTACAAAGACCAACAGACACGCAGATAGATGCAGTAGATATAGTATAATAGCCAATATCATTAATTCATCTCTATTTCCATCAAGTCTCACAAAATAAATGTGAACATGCTCTATGTGAAGTTGTTTATAAAGGCCTGGCACGTCCTTGGCCATTTATTCACTCCTGTGTTGTATCAGCTCGAAACGTGCTCATTATTTTCAGACCTGCTGTTTTCCATACCTGCAACAACGCAGAGCCAAGACAACCCGTGTCATTATAGCGCTGGCACGACTGGTAGAAAACTAAGGGGCACGATAATTATTTCATGAAGCACAAGGCTTTAAAATTACAGTATATCTGAATTTGTATCTATTGGGGGTAAAAACATATAGTATGTTTTAATTAATTCATCTAGTCCTCAGTTGTGAACCCCCAAAACCCAAAATGTCATACTTACTGTACATGCCTGTGGTTTAAAGGTATTGTTAGCTAACACATTGTAAGCTAATACACTTTTTGTCAAATTCACTGAATATCTCCTCGCTGTCCACTAGCTGCCCATTCTGTGGGTGTACTAAAACAAATTTTTGGTGCTTCTATACCAGGGGTTCTCAAACTTTTCAGCCTGCGACCCCAAAGGCTTTCGAACGCTTCGAAAAATCACGAGAAATGCCATTGACCAAGCTGCAATTTTTGACGAGTTGGGAAAGAGAACGTGTTGTTTATCAGACGTTAAACCTACAAGGGAATTTGCTGAGAAATTAACACAACTCTGACTGTTTTCAGGTATTGTAGGCTATATCTGTTACATTAGTAGACACTGCTAAAATAAATGTAACAACTGAAATTAGTAAATAAAGCACTGCACTAACGTCAAATGGCAGCTATCACTGGCAGCAATCACAATCGGTGTATGAATATGAGGCAAAATACTGTAAAGCGCTTCAGATAAAAGCGCTATATATATGCAGTCCATTTAAGTTACGCTAATGAATGGAGGAGGTTGAGACTATACTTAAGAGTAATGCTAGTTTCAAACACAAATGCAATTCCAAACACAAATCTAGGACAGTGCCTTTAAGAGATTTCATTGAATTCAATATGAAGAATGCATTGTCATACACAAATGGAGAATCTGGCCCAGTAATGTGGCGACAATATCACTTCTTCTTTGTGTCAAGTTTCAATAGGTTTCCCAGGCAAGTCAATATTGAGACTTTATTGAATTAGTGTCTGTATATTAAACGTTGCATGTACAGTAAGAGATAATCAACAGGCTTGTTTATCAGCTGTGTGTTACAGTATATTGTGGTGTGTGTGTGTGCGTGCGTGCGTAGCCCTATGCCATGCTGACTCAGCTATGATGGGGCAACTTTATAGTCCTGTCAGCTGAGATGCACATGAGCACACGCGTGCACACACACACACAATAAGATGTCATTCTCTAAGTAATGTGGTCACAAATCGTTCTCTCTCTCTCTCTCTCTCTCTCTCTCTCTCTCTCTCTCTCTCTCTCTCTCTCTCTCTCTCTATCTAATGAAAA
>JAODUK010049777.1:0-19247 GCA_027564635.1 Typhlichthys eigenmanni
TGCCAGTTCAGAGTAACTGACGCTGTCAAATGCCACGTGAGTCCCAGGTCCAAGGAAATGTCCAATAGCACTAGACATTTGTATGTGCTTATTTCAAAATGTTTACACAGAAGCATGTGTTCTACATTGGGAGCCTAAACAAGACATGGCACTTCCGTGTAGTGTGGCTACGCATGCACAGTTAACGCACATAGGTCCGCACGGCCGGCCAGCTACAATATACAGTAAAGCACTCCAGCGGCGTCCAACGTGCCTCTTAGTGTTTTCTGTACAACCCCCACAACGACGTCGGTTCGCCGCCCAGCGACACACTAAGCCACTGTTCTATTCCCCCAGAGAGCCACTGTTCTATTCCCCCAGAGTCGACGCTCCTGAAAACACGATAGAAAATACAGTTTTAAACTGTTAAGATAATTAAAGTAATAAGGTAGTAATAAAAAATAGACATCTACATACAAGAAACCACTGGCATTCGGACCTTTGAGCCACAACCTTTGCGTAACAATCCCTGTTTGCGCGCCTGGGTGCGACGCTTCCACTTGGTGCTAGGGGCGTCACTTTTAATGAGTGCTGCGGCGAGACGCCGCCGGTGTGCGTTGGACTTAATATGCTCAAAACGCAGTATGCTTGATGCAGAAGCATAAATCAGCCTTTAAATGGTGACATTTAAATGAATTCCATTCACATTGTACAGTATGCACAGTATTACACTATGAACCGCTAATGACCCAATAAAGACACTAGGTTGTAATGTGGCAATAAAGATTTTAAAAGTCATGTTTCTATAGCAGATGCAAATTGTACAGCATGTCAAATAAAATGATTGTTTGCCCAGGGTCAAATTACAAGAACTAAGTATTTTTTCAGCTAATGTTGCTGACAGCCATTGGGATGCACCCCTGTGGCAGTTTCCGAGCAAATTCTGAAGAGGGAATCCGTTAAACTATTAGCCTATTAGCAATGATAGGCACATACAATGTTCCTAGGTCTGTTAATACATCAATGACACATCTGAATAGCTGAGTAGCTAAGATAATAAGTAGAGTGGGCTCTTAGACCATTCAGGGACTTTACATTATGGTCACTTAACATTAGTACTGTTCATTTTGGAAATGGGAAATTCTGCTCTTACTTTTCGCCTCCAGTGGGAATTGTGATCACATTTTCTGATCGGGACGATATTAAAACAATATCTTATCTTAATTAAATATCTCCCTCAGGGGATGTAGAGCAGACAGGGGTTACATGGGGATTCTCCATTCTCCATAATTTCACATAGTTGGTTCTGGTATATTATACTTTTTAACTGTAAATATATCCCCTTACTGTAATATGCTATAGATTTTCAGGGGGTTAACCTCAACCCTCAAACTAAGCACTTAGATGTTCACTTTATTCTCGATCATCAGAGAGAGTGAAACTAAGCACTTAGATGTTCACTTTATTCTCGATCATCAGAGAGAGTCAAACTAAGCACTTAGATGTTCACTTTATTCTCGATCATCAGAGATAGTTATCGTTCTTTCACTGACCTCTCACTAATCCTCGGGAGTTTGCTGTACAGTAGATTCCCTTAAGATGTATTCTGCCTTCCATTAAGCTGGCATGCATACACTGGCTGTGCAAATAAACCGACTGGGGCTTTTTAATTGCCCTGAGATATGTTGACAGCATGTTGAGCGTTTTGAAGTGAAGGTGTATGCTTTATGCCGCTCCTATTTAGGTGGCACAAATGGAGCATCAGTGAAGATGGAAGGATAAATAATTAATACAGTCAGTGTACACAAAGGGGAATATGTGTCATCTGATTTTAAAGGCAAGGTGATTGGTTGTCGAGAGTACCAGACATGTGTAGACAACATGCTAATTAGTTTAATTCAAGTGTTTGTCACAACTACAGAATATTGACTATCCTAATGCGTGTGCACACACCGACACAAATGTTACTCCTCTACTAAGTCAGATGGAAGGAGTTTTGTCCTCAAAAACAAAAATGTGTGGTAAATCATGTTAGTTAGAAGGAGTAGCAGAAAAACTAAAATAATGGCCTATGTCATTTTTTGCCAAAAAATATTTTTTTCTAAATAATGTTGTCATGATGCTGGCCACCTCTGGTAAAATCGCCTACACCCTCAGTTGAACAGATCATGCTATTCTACCCTTGTAGTGTAATGGGCTATGTATAATAGCTATATTATGTCTATATGATATCTATATAATGGATAATATTTGTTTCAGTTTAAAAACCTGAACGAATTACTTTTATTCGTTCGATTATTTTAGGAAGGTGACGATGTGGAGAAGATATGGTAATAAAAACAAATTAAAGATAATTGAAGAAAATCAATTTTCTTCATATCTCTATGGTGTGCAGACCGTAAGGAGGGTTGCCATAGGAATTTGTAAATTTACCAGTTGAAATGCTACACATATCCAGTACTAGACTAAACTACTAAGTTAGGGATGGAAAATTAAACAGGTTATAATGTGTTGCATATTGAGACACAAGGCAAATTAAACTGGTTTAATGGGTTTCATATCGAGACACAAGTGTTAATTTAGCTGACAAACAGGTCTCTGAGACAGATGGATAGATGAAAGTGGTTTGCTAGAGCAAGCCGTCCACCTTATTCCCCTTTAAATGACATTTTCTCTAAGCAGCCCAGTGCTGTGAGCAGCCCAATGCTGGCAGAGATTATTAGCCAACTGTTCTCACTCACTTTTAATAGAAATGAATGGAGCGCAGCATGGCATGTTTACTATGGATGATAGGCCATTATGTCTGGCTCCACTGTGAGAAAGTGGCCTTTATAGGAGACCAAAATACCTTAAGTGTGCCAAACCGATTTATACTTATTTCGAATCAACAGCTGCTCCACAACCCTGTGTGTGTCTGCAAATGTGTGTGTTTATTCTAAGTCAGCGTACGCACGCACGCACACACACATACACACATACCGGTACACGTGCACACATGCACAAATACCACGCACGGCTGTTTACCATCTCCATGCCCAGTAGCTATTCCTCTGGCTCTAATGTGGTTTAATCATGCCTGCCTGAATCTCATCAGACCCTTGAAATCATCATGCCAGGGTACACACACACACACACATGATTTCAACTTTGCAGTGGAACGCATGTTACCTACTGTTATTGTTATTTTTGGCTCTTTACTCTTCTGTCTGTTTCTGCTTTACTTTCTCAACACGCACGCACGCACGCACGCACACACACACACACACACACACACATATTGGCAGTACAACTTCGGCAATGTGCACTGAGGTGTCTGTCGTTAGTTCAGTATCTACCTCCAGGCACATCTAGCACACAGTCTCCGCTGACTGGCTTTGCTGCTGTGCGTGTGCATATCCATGTGTGTGTGGGCGTGCATGAGAAAGGGCTTGTTTGTGTGTGCAGCAAGAGAGAGAGAGAGAGAGAGAGAGAGAGAGATCTATTGAAAATCCACAGGTTAACACCTGATGCAATGGACATGTCAGTTGACATACAGTATTACTAAGGCCAACACATTTGGAGAATGTCGTAGTTTTCATCCACCCAACACCTGTGTCACGTGTTTTCGATAGGCCAGGGTATTTAGGGGTGCTTGGGTGTTGACGTGTGTTCAATAAGAGGGGAAACTGTGCGTAAAAAAAAAAACTGTCCTTCAGAGCAAATGTCCCGAAGCAAGCAGTGCCAATAATATGAATGAAAACTTTTTAAATAGGGCATAAAAAGTGTGTGGGTAAATTCATACACACGAGGATGTATAACTAACTCTTTTTATTATTTTCTTTGTTGGTTCTCGTCTCTCTTTGTTGCATTACCGTTGGTTGGCCTGTATCCTCTCTCTCTCTCTCATGTCAATCCTCTCTCTGTCTCTCAGGGGGAAACCTTTCGGCACATCCAGGACATTGTTGTGTCGCTCCTGAGGACGATAAACCGTACGGTCATCACCATGGGACGTGAGCACGCCCTCATTGTAAGTCCAAAGCTGTTGACGTCACAGCTAATTGTTTACGGGTCGAGATCCCCTTGCTGTAGAAAACAGGCACTCAACATTATTGACCCGTCAGCCATTGTTAAAGAAATGCACTTAGGATTAATATGCCACATTGAGTTGCACTGCATTGGAAAATGTGGAGTGCTTCTCTGTTTGTACATTTGTACATTTGTGTTAATGAGAAATAATGCATCACTGGAAAAAAAGCCATGCTCTTCCTCAGAGCTCTCTTAATGCTTTCTGGGTTAATGGTTTCTGGGTGTGTTTTTATCCTGCTCTCATACTTGTCTCCTACATGTTTGACACCTCAAGTCATTAAGTAGAAGTGTTATGATTAAAATACACACTTTTATTGTACATCAGAATGAAACATTTACAAATGGCTGCAACAACACAGCAAGAGGAGTGGAGGGGCATTGTGGTGCTATGTAATGGACAGACTATTGAAATGTAGTGACAAACTGGCTTGGATATGGGATTGGTTAAATGTACTGGCTTTCCGAAGAATATTTCAGCTTTTACTTTGTTAAATGTGTGAGCCAATAGCAGTGTAGAGTCGAAGAATGCCCTTGTTTCCAAGACAGCTGTGCATTGAATGTTGTGCCAAAGTTTTTGTGTGTGCGCACTGGGACATTCAAACTGGTTGGCCAGTGGCATGCCAGTTCATTGAGCTGCCTACCAGATCGGCTCTCACTAAAACACAATATTCCTAATATTATCTCAATATATTCTCCAGTGTAACCCTACCCCCCAAAACCCTGATAGCCATCAAGTTAAATCTGTCAATGGTGCTAAATCAGTTTATTTTCACTCAAATTCTCTTGGTGCTACATATTTTTGGTACATTCAAATGCCAAGGCATACTGTATATGACAGTTACAGTATTGATCGCCATTTCATGTTCACTAGCGAAATGGTTTGCCAAACCTGCTGTACTGTAATTGCTCACGTGGAATGTCTCCGACGTTGATGACTGCAGCAGGTATGCCTCTTACAGGCATGTATCCAGTCTGCCATAAATCTGTCCGTCCATCCATCCATCTGTCTGTCAGTACAGCGTGTAGCGTTCAGCCCTCAGTGTTTCACTGCTCTTGCAGACATCTTTACAAAGAGGAAGTAGCCTTCCTGCCACAGTATTCCTCAAAAGGTCATCGTCACTTATTAGCTTGAGATGTGTGACGTGCAGGTACATTACATCTGGGTGCTTCATCACCCAGAGCTCTCCCCTTCTGCCTCACTTAAAGGAATCAAAAAAGCAATATCCAGTTGTGCCTTTAATCTGTTGTTCCTGCTTTATTCTTTTCATTCTGCCTCTTCTCAAGCGGTATATTTTTAGAGTCGCAGATAGAAGTAGCAGCGATTCCCATAAATAATACTGGGCAACAGTGATGTTTTGTGGGGAAATTCAGGGCATGTTCCCCTGAAACACACCCATTTCTATGTTGTTTGTGTTGTATGTTTTTTTTCCCCCCGAGTAGCAGGTGCGTCTGTTTTACCGCCCTAGAGCCACCAGAAGCACTTTTTGCGGAGCTTTTTTACACGGTCTTTGGCGCTGGGTCGGTCGATAGTGGAGGTGGTGGCTGATGTCGATTTGGTAACAGTGGGGAGCGGCACATCACATTGTCCCTCCAAAGCCTCCATCACAGCCTGCAGCCGACCTTCCTGCTGCCTGAAGTCATGTTCCACACTGGATGGGGTGTTGTGGAGACAGGCAGACAGACAAACAGGCAGACAGACAGACATGGAAAAAGAGACAGGTAGTGGTAATGTTAGAGACACTCTATTAGGAGACATGCCACTTGTATAATTTTGAATGGAGCTCTATGGGAGAATTCTGAAGCTGGCAGAGCCAATCGTCTGCTTTGTAACTGCCAAGCATTAACCTATTTAACCAATCATGTGTTTGCACTAATACGAGCCAACTGTTGCACATGCATAGTATTATAAGTTTAACCTGTGGGGAAAATAGCTTTGTAAACCTTATTTTGGGGGCAAAGTTAACGTTTTAATGAGCTGCTTTTATCAGATTTGACTGGCAATTGTATACATGCAGTTTTGATGTCCCGGTTACTATTGTAAAGGCAGTAATAGCTCTCTCCCCATTCATTTCAATACAGTCTTCCTAAATAACTGCCCGGGGCATTTCAAAGATGGCTGCCGAGTGGCGAGACTTGACTTTTGGTAACATCAGTTCAGTCCACTGTCATGGCTATGTGCTGTATTCAGAACTGGACCTTATTTTTGCAACGCTGCTTTTACTGCAAAATGTATTTACTGTATAACAAGAGAACCAAAGAGGCAACAGGCGAGATGATGGGGTGGGAGCGAAGGAAATGCAGAGGGGAGGCAAAGCGGGGGAGGCAGGTGTCGAGGAGGGGAGGTGTGTGTGTGTGTGTGTGTGTGGGATCAACATCAAAAAGCTTAGGAGAAAGAGGAGGGTGAGACAGATGTCGATTGAAAATGTGTCTGCCTTATGGGGAGAGGTTGTACCTGCACACAGTGCGGTTGTATACCGCGGCGTAAATGTTGCAACACACACACACACACACACACACACACACACACACACACACACAAATTCCACACATTTTGTTTCTCGTCTATAACGTTTTTTTTTTTCTTCTTCACCGTGAGATCACAGACTGGGGAGGTGAGAGGCTGGAGGAATTGCGGAGGGGGTAAGGGGGGCGGGGGTGGTCAGGAGGAGAGAGAGTTTGTCAGGGTGGAGGAGCTGTAAAGGAACGGAGGGATGGCGAGATGAACTGTTTCTGCACTCCCTGTCTGATGTGTTCAAAGGAGAACCTCCTTCAGTCTCGCTGACAGCTTCCCCCCCCCCCCCACCCCCCCTCTCTCTCTCTTCTGAAGTGCCTTTTGCTGCAGGTGAGAGCACTGTTAAATTGGACTATCTGTAGCTTTTTGGCCGTGGTGTGTGTGTGTGTGTGTGTGTGTGCGTGCGTGCGTGTGCGTGCGTGTGTGCACACAAGCTGAGACAGAGAAGCTGTGTCTTTCAGTGTGTGTGAATGGTTACGGTTGAGTTTTTGTGCATGTGTGTTGTAAACTAGAGGGGTGGAGATGTTGCATTAACTGGAGTTAATGAGGCGTTAATGAGACGCGTGTTATGTTAAACCCACAACACGCGCGCACACTCGTGCACACACACACAAACAAATGCACTTAACACACACACACACACCTAACGCAGAAACAGAAAACAACATGCTAACAGACACAGCCATGTAAATCTATTCACACGAACACACACGCACACACACGCACACACTGTTTTCCCTAGACTCCCAGCATGTGCAATTTGTCCCCGAAAAATCTGAGTCGGGAGGAGCGCAAAGGAAACTAGTCCCTTGTGAGGGACGGAGGGATAGCGGAAATGCGGGGGTTGGGGGGCTTGTGGGAAAACCAGAGGAAGAGGGTTCTTTAATGAAACACGGTGGAGGGTTCAGTGTGGCAAGACAGGGCCCAGACAAAATGGATTACGGGTGGGGGGGGGCGATGTGGGCCAAGAGGAAGGCGAGAGACGGAGGGGGGGCTGGAATAGAGTCAGGTAACAGTTTTCCGGGAGGAAGAGGGGAAGACGGCCATGAATGAATGAATAAGTGATGAAGTAGCATTACAGTATACCTACATGAAGACACAGAGACAGCATAGTGTGGGCGCGCATTCTCTCTGTCCCAGTTCAGTTCAGTGGGATGCATTAGCGTGGCACCTGGTGTGTTGCTAACGCTTAAACAAACATCAACTGCATCCGCATACATATTAATATCTCTCTATCTCTCTCTAAAGGAGTCTTTTCAACAGTTTCCCCTTCTCAATTACAAATTTTTCTCTCTCTCTCTCTCTCTCTCTCTCTCTCTCTCTCTCTCTCTCTATCTCTCTCTATCTCTCTCTAAAGGAGTCTTCAATTACACATTTTTCTTTATCTTGTTCTCTCTCTCTCTCTCTCTCTCTCTCTCTCTCTCTCTCTCTCTCTCTCTCTCTCTCTCTGTTTAGTTCAAGAAAGGCTTTAATGGCATTGCCTGTCCCCTTTTCTCTCTGTACCTACAGTATTTTTCATGCTATTACAGTACAGTGGGGAAAGCCGCTTCTCTTAATTCATGCAGGGGCTGCCAACTTCTTCTCAGTTTGGGTGTGTGTGTGCGTGGTCATGTGCGTATGTGTATGGGGGGTGCATTCTGTTTGGAATCAGACCAAGCCTGACTGTCAGAAGCATCCCTTTCCACTGTGCCTCTCTTTAGATATATATTGTATGGATTAATGAGAATCGATAAAGGTAAAACATCTGCAGACACAGATCCACGGTGGATCGTTAACGCACTGCTTATCTCTTTGTTCCTGTCTTCTTCGTAGTACTACTTCCTCTCTCTCTTTCTCTCGCTCTCTCTGTCTCTCTTTCTCTTCATCATACCACGCTTAAACATGTGTGTGTGTGTGTGTGTGTGAGAGAGATAAATGCAAGAAGGAGAGCACGATTCCCTCGAAAGAACATTGACAAAAATGGATTTAAGGACATTAAAGTGTGGCGTTGTGTGTGTGTGCGTGTGTGTGCACGTGTGTGTGGGAGTTAATACACGAGAGAGCTGCTGTTTTGACAGATTAACTTCTATTCATTTACTCGCGGTAACAGCCTCTGCTAGGCACTCATACGGCACGAGCAGCACAGTAGCAACAATGCTATTTGCAAGGCAGAGTGTTCTCAAAAACAAACCCATAAAAATATAGCGGTGAAGAAAGAGCATTCGTCACGGTGAGATAAAGATACGGTGGATGACAGCAGCGTGAGTCGGGGAGCTGTGATGGATGTGTAGGTTAAGAACGGAGCGAGAACAACAGGCCGCACTAAGGGTAGACGTCAGGGCCAGGGGAATCCGATTGAGCGGGCAGATGTCTGCGATCCAAATCCCTTACCCCGCTGAGGCTAACACGCTAGCTAACCACTGGCAATCGATTGGCTTCCAACTGTTGCTGTTGTTGTTTGAGGCACGTATGCCTGTGTAATACATTTATGTAAGATTGCCCCTGTCCTGCTAGGGTTTACAAAGGCAGGGGAAGTGTATTGCTGGCATTGCTGTGTGTGTTTAGTCATACAGGGAATAGTTGCTAGTTGGAGTTTTTTCCCCCCAGTGTTCTAATGTTCCTGCAAAGGTATCCAGCTTCTAAACTCATTCTTGTATTCTGTATGTGTGTGTGAGGGTGTGTGTGTGTGCGTGTATGAGGGCGTGAGGGTGCGTGTGTGTGTGTGTGTGTGAGTGCGTGAGGGTGCGTGTGTGTGTGTGTGTGAATTTGCATGTGCCTTTTTATTGATGGTGCATCACTATTACTGTATCTTCATGTCTGTGTATGTACTGCATGCATATCATCCTGTGTGTATTTGTGCTTTTGTTTATAGGTGGGAGATATGCAGGCTTCATACATGTACAGTACCTGTGCGTGCGTGCGTGCGTGTGTGCACGCGTGCGTGTGTGTGCGTGCTGTACAGTATATATATCCCATCATGCTTCATTTCCAATTGCTGGTCGTTGCGCCCTGCTGTGTTAATTAGGGTCAGGGGAGCACATTAGGGAAGAGTGAGATTAAAGGGGGATAAACAGTGCAGGCACGGATAGACAGAGAGATACGGTGATAGAGGAATGGAATGCGATGCGTGAAGCGGAGAGGTGGGGAGGTTGTCAGGAGGTTGTTTGGCAGTTGGAACTGGGTTTACAGTAGGAGACAGCTTATAGGAACACATTTGTCTTTACCCCTCTGGGCTTGGCAGACTATACATGATTGTATATGTAGAGAGTGTAGCTTTTAATGTAGTTTGGGACCATGAATGGAAGTTGTTTCCAGGACTTAAAGAAGGTACAATCATTTGCATAGATAGCATTCCTCTGCTAGAGGTCAAAATACCTTATGAATGTATTTTGTACGTCTGTGTGAAAGACACATAAATAACGTGTGCAGCTTTGCTGGAAGAGACAGGTGTGGCGGAAGTGATTACAGGTCTGTAGACGGAGAGACAGATAGTTACAAGTTGGGGGTAAACTTGAAGAATGGAGTCTGGAGCTGGAGGGAATAACAGCAAGGCAAAGTGTGCCTGAGCAGCGTATTTACATAAAGAACACATGACATGAAGAGAGCTAGTTGACGAGATAAAGGAGAGATATTTGTGTATGAAAGAATGCATTTAGGTCTTAGGTCTCTCACACTAATGCACACACAAGATGGTTTGGAGTGTGTGTGTGTGTGTGTGTGCGTGCGTGTGTGTGTGTGTGTGTGTGTGTGGGGTGAGTGGGGGGGGGTCAAGAACATAAAAATATGTGTAAATATAGTGTGTGAATTAATTATTTGACTGTGGACACAGTCATGTGATAAAGGTATGCCATTTTTATCTGCTATTAATGTGATTCAACAAGCCATGGACGTAATATGTATGTCTGGATATATGAATAACACAATGAACAAACAGAGGATAGCAGAAGAGACAGGCAGAAGAAAGAGAAGAGAAGAAAAGGAGACTTGTGCAAGAAAGAGAATAAAGAGAAAGAAAGAAAGCCAGATAAAAGTTGTGACAGATAAATGTAGGCAAAATAAGGATGCATGACAACAGTTGAAAAGCGAAGAGCAGACTCCACTCAAGGCAGTTTTCTAACTGTCGCGGTAAGGGGGCGTTCCAGGAACACAACAACGTCTGTACAGCGGGAGCTGTAGGTGGCGTTACCTGTAGATAATGCAGGCTGTTCTCTGGCAGGTGGGGCAGTTGTTTATGTCCTGACCCGTCCTGTAAGAGCAGCGTCTGCAAGAACAAACACACTATTCACATACTCTATACTACTCAACTGAACACAGGTTTTAATCGAATTGATCTTCAACTTGGCATGTGTTGCGGCCTTTGGGACTATACCTGTGTGTGTATAATGCATTGTTATTTTGTTTTATTTACTTAAATGTCATTGTGAGAGTGTTTTCAAAAGAACATGGTTTGTTTGAATAATTTGTAGAACTGACTTTCCTGCCAATATTATATTTTCATTTGAAAATACTGTAGATTGCCTGTGGTAGACTGAAACTGCTTCTGGTACAGTACAGATACTGTGCAGTTTAATGATGTCAAAAATGTATTATCTCGTAGTAGTCTTGTAGTACCTAAACATTACTGCTTTCTCTATAAACATGTTTTCAAAAAACTTTTTATTAGTTCTCCCTATAATTACACACAGGGTTGAAAATTCATGATATCCAGTGTCCATAACAAAAACAATAGATCCCATTTATTAGAACATACAGTTAAGAAGGAAACTAATTATTTTCCATAAGGTTAGCTGTACTGTAAATGCTGACAATCCCAAGCTTGCCACCATGTAATTAAAACTATTTATTGCCAGGATGTTTGGACTGCCCCTCATGAGAACTATGTGCTGATGAAAGCTGTACTTATTTATGTTGATAAATAAGACAATTTTAATTACTCGGGGACAGGCTGTCTCGCTGTCTGTCTGTCTTGGTTTTTATTTTCTGCCAGTTTTTCTCAAATAACTATTTGCTATAGCAAGAAGTATACAACATGAAGAACTAGGCCCAGTAGCAACCTTTTTAATAGCAGCAGCCATAGACTCGTCTCTTGGAACACATCAAACGCACGCATGCACCACACGCACACACACACAAACAAATGCACATGCACACACACACACACACACACACACACACATATATACAATTCCACTGTTAGTTTCACAGCCTTTCGCTGTTTCTCTTTCATATTTCATAATCACATTTTTCTCTCCAGTGTAGCAGAACATGTGCTCGTCCTCCAAAACATTATCCAGATACACACGGGACAATACAAATATGAACAATGAATCATTAATACATCGGCCTAGCTGCACAGTAACATCACCAGGATCCTTCCTGAATAACACAAGCATTCATTTAATGTTTGGGATTAGTGTTGTGGTATATGAGAACTCTGTCATGGATGCTGGCCTGTGTATATGTGAGGGCGGTGGGTGTGGATATTGACAGAAGCATAGGCAGCAACATTCTCACCAGAAAAACAACTTCAGTAATTGCATTACATTCAAATAAGTGTTTTTTTGAACAGATGTGTGATGGTGATGAATCCTGTTCACGTTGATCACATGATCCAGTGAACCAATCACACGGCACCTCTTGATGCGTTTCCTACACTGATAAGGAGCATGAACTCAAATGGATGACGCACCTCTTCCATCTGTTAATGGATAATAATATAAGCTGGTTGAAACAGGGAGGCTTTGGGTCAGACGTCAGAGAGATAGAGATTTAGACAGACAGACAGACAGGCAGGCAGACAGTTATTGACAGATATAGAATCATAGACAGAAGGACAGAGAGAGAGAGAGAGAGAGAGAGAGAGAGAGAGAGATGGTGTGAGCGGGAAACAACGGACGGGAGCAAGGTGGAGGTGGAGTGACTGACAGGTTGTCAGAGGAGGAGGAGAGGAGGTGATTGCAAGATAGACGAAGGGCAGAGCAGGAGAGAGAAATGGAAAGAAAGGAGATATTTGCCCCAGAGAGAGAGAGAGAGAGAGAGAGGCATTAATTAAGTGTGGAGGCAAGAGGGGAGTGAGAGAAGGAGGAGGAGAGAGGGATGAATGGCTGGAAGAGGAGGAGAGGAGTGCGAGATGAAACCGTAATGACCAGGAGAAGCCAGATTGGGAGGTACGAGGAGCCTGGGAACAAAGGACTGGAGGAGAGGAGCAAGAGAAGGAGATGTGTGAGAGAGAGACCTATGTGATTATTATCTCAAGTAATCAGGGGGCCTGGTGGGTGCCGTTACTATGGGGACAATAGCAGTAGAGTATAGGCCTGTAGGCATAGATGTGGCACACACATACACGCACTCACTATCACATACATACACACACGCACGCACACACTGTCACACTCACACTTATTCTCACACACACACTTGCGGGCATGCAAATAATATCCAAGCCTGACATTTCAAATCTATCACCTCGACTCAAGCTATACAGCTCCCGTGAATTCCCCCTGATTTGCCATCCTCAGCAATCTGTGTCTCCCGGTGTTTGCCTTCATCTCTCTCCTTTATTTGTCCTCCGTCGATGTCGTCCTGCTGACCACCGCTCTTTTTCATCCCTCACTTTGATATCTCTCATTGAACTCATCTCGTTTCCTCCTTTTTTAACACACAACTCCCCCCCCCCATATACTGTACCTTCGTCGGGCCATCTCTTCCTCTCTCCCTCCCTCCCTCTCTCCCCTCTCTCGTTCTCTGCGGGGGTCTCACCCTTCGCTGAGCGCCTTGGTCTTCTCCAGGTCTTGGATGACGTTGAGGAGCACTTTGATCTTCTCCTGATTGGACAGCAGGTTCTCCTCCACACTCTGCAGTCGCCCCTCCAGGCCGACTTGTGGAACGCCGGTCCGCCCGATGCTCAGCAGCCCCCCGGGGGCTCCGTTGCACTGTGTGCTGGAATGAGTCGTGCAAGGCGGGACTGTGGCGCTCTCGCACGGAGAACCACGCTGCTTTTTCTCCTCTGAGTCCTCCAACTCCTGGTCTGGGGGCTTCTGGGATTGTTCTGAGGCTTGCTGGGTGCGTTTGGTTTGCGCTACAGTGGTGGCTGGAGTGGAATGACTGGATTTCGGGGAGTTTTTCGGGGGTGGATTCGTGGATTCGTTCTCTGTACGGAGAAGAGGGTCTTTCGGCGTCACGTGAAACGAATGCTGCCTGTAATGTTGTGTGTGTTCGCGAGCGTGCAAAGGTTGGCCTTTGTCTGAGCTGAGGGTCTGTTGGTCTGTAGTTTCCTCTGGGGAAGGTGTGTTTGTTTGTGGGTTCTGTGTGGACCCTGTGTTCTTGTCCGCGAATGCGTCGGCCGTCTGCGTGGAGGTGTCTCTGTAGAAGGTCAGGTCCGCCGAATGTGGCCGCTGCTTCGCGTCTTTCCATTTGCCCCGTGGCGCAGTGTTGGCATGGGAACTGTGCGTTTTGGGCATGGTGTGTGGCGCTTGCGGGATGCGCACGGTCCCGTGCGTGTCCTCGGACCCTGCATGCGTGCTCCTGGTGTAGGAGTGTGAGTTCCCCAGGACCAGATCCTTGCCGGGGTGGCCGGGGGGGCCAGGGGCCTGTTTGCGGACGGGGTTGGGTAAAGTGTGGCTGGCCGACCCCTGGCTGGGCGCCCGTCTGCGACAGGCTCCCGTGCACGGCACCACCTGCGACCTTCTCCTCCCACAGGCGGAACAAAGGCGGGGCGAGGAGCTCAGCACCGTTCTACAGGGGCGCGGGGGAGTGGCGTGTACGGTGGTGTAGGCAGTCCCGGGCATCTTAGCGGTGGCCGGGTGATGGACCGGCTTGCCTCGTAGAGAATGCACTCGCCGACGCTCTCCGCCGGCAGCAACTGGCTCGTTGCCGACCTCGCCGGTCTCGCTGCAGACCCCGCCCACTGCCTCGGGGGCCACCACGCTGCCATTGGTGTAACGGGACGCCCGTTTGCCCTCCTGGGGCGTAGCGCGGACACCCTTTACCTGGCAGTACAACGCACGGCCCCGAGAACCTTGGGAGCCCAGGTCGTCCTGTGTCAAGCTGTTGATCTCGTTCTTCGACGTCTCCTTGGAGACAAGCCGAAAGCTCCCGCCGCCCTCCTCGCCGCCGGACCCCGTCGTCATGGTTTTCTCCGTTGCCGTTGGAGCGGGTGGTCGCAGGGGCGCGCCCCGGCTGTGACGTCGCTTAAAGGAGGGGACGGCGCGAAGGCCGGGCGACGTCTGCACGCCCACGTTACACAGCGGCCCCCATTGCCCCCCAGCCAGGGGGACACCCAGAGCGGGCACTGGATTGGTGGGGTCAGCCACCCTCCTGCCCATCTTCCCCGGGCAGGGAGCCTCAGCCCCCTGGGGAGCTGAGACGGATGGGGACACAGGGTGCCATCATCTGATGTCAGCAGGGCCCTTGTATCAATAACAGAATGGAAAGGTTTGTGTGTTGTTGTGTTGCGTTGCTGTGTCTCCGGCTCAGGGAGTTCCTGTGTGTGACACAAAATCAATAGCCAATAAAAGTAACCGATGGCGGAAACGACATTGGTTCAGTAGCCGCAGTGTTCCAGCAGTGTCCTTCCATAACCGACGTCGCTCGTCGCCGCTTTAATGACTTCTGATTGGTCATCGGCACTGAGGAGGCCTTTCCCAGTCTCAGTCCGGTGGCCGACGTGTGTTGACGCCTTGATAGTTCCTCTAGCCATTGCTGCTTTACTCTAGAGAGGTTGAAAGGTAGAGATGGAGAGTAGGGGAAGGAAAGTTAAAGAGACAAGGAGTAAATTGTCAGCATACGCAGACATTAGATAGGTTAGGCACAAAGTAAAAGCTTTAACCACAACTCAATGCACCCCCTGACCAGATCAATGGCACTCCATCAGTCTCTCATTACACAAGCAGGTCCAGACTAAAAGGGCTTCTAACTCTCAATATCCCCCTGCAATTTATTGGGAAATTAATATGGAATAAAAAAAGAAAAAATTGATTATGGTTCAGTGTGTCGGTCGCTAAAGGGGAAATTGATTGCTGGTCTGGGATCAGCACGCTGTGTTTATTATGGTTGGAGTGTTTGAACATGGTTCTAACTAAAGAATGGCAATTAGATTACATGTATATAAAATATGCTAAATAAAAGATGTAATTTTAGACAGTTTAGACAAGTATAGGTGTACTATTGAACAAGCTTTGCCCAGTGTTTACATGTATAATACTCAAATGCTCAGGATATGCTTGACGACGGGAATGGTTTAGAGAGAGAAGAATGATATGGGAGCTTTGGTGAGCAGGTGGGATTTAAATCCCACCTGCTCACCATTAGCACAGATGTTTACTGGATTGGGTCAAGAGGAGATCACCAGAAGTTGTAGAAAAGAATATTGTCTCGTTTACTTACAGTGCATATATAATCAGTTAGAAGCTTGTCTAAAATCAAAATGATCACACTCCAATTTCCCATCTCTTGTTTCCAACAGCTATTGGTAAATGGACTGCATTTATATAGCATTTTTCTACCCTTCCGGATACTCAAAACACTGTAAAGTATTGCCTCTCATTCAACCATTCACACACACACTCTTTAAACCGATGGTGATTGCTGCCACGCAAAGTGGGACCAAGAGTTAGGTGTCTTGCTCAAGGACACCTCGGCACTGTTCCCTGTACCCCCTTTTATTCTCTGCCGGTCTTCCCTGACATACACAAAACCTTTATTTATTTAAAAGTAAGCCCATGCTCAATAAGATTTGCACCTGCTACACAGTGCTACCATGTCAATATTCTGTAGCACCAACTCATCAGTAAGATAAATATCACATTGATAAGGCATTTAAAGAAAATACTGTATATCAGTGCACTATTACCCCATAGCCTTGTCAGCCAGTGCGATCTTGTATTATGGGAATCTCCATTTTCATTTAACATCATGAAATATTAACATGGACTGGGCTAAGTGGGGCGTGAGCTCTAAGGGGTATATAATGACTTTCTGTCTGCTAGAGGTGGAACAGCTAGTCTCATAAAGTAGATATACTAACAATGTATTTGCTGCACCCCTTCGCCTCTGAAGCCGGTATGAAAAACACATCTTTATATTGAAAATGAAGTTGTGAGATCAGCTGCTTTAGTGAAAGGTTGGAATAATGCTAACTTAATAGCTTTCTCAGCATGAGTTTTTTTCCTCTGTAAGATGTGTTAATGCTTAGAAATATGACCTCATACGGAGTGTTACACGCTACTGTATCACACAACACTGTGACGTGTCAAGTCCAACTGTACATCCTGGCTTGAGAACATTTCGGCTGTAGCATGCGATAGCGCCTCAAAATGTACAGTAGTGGCTTTTCTGTAAGACGCAGAGGAGCAAAAGATGGCTGACTCAGTCAGACATGTAAATGGACTGCTTTTATCCAAAGCGCTGTACAGAATTACAGGGGTTTGAACCCATGACCTTCCGGCTGGGAGCCCAACACCCAGACCCCTTGTCATACATGTGGCATCTACTGCATATGTGAAAACATCTTCGCAGTGTAATTCACAGGCTCTTATAGCAAAACTGTAGATAGCCCTTTATTCCACAGTGCTAATGAGCCCGTTGTCTATTGATCCCAATCCTCTTAGGCCCAGGTGTCCCAAGCTCAAATGGTCGGAAGACACACATGCACAGCAGTGTTACCATGGCAATTGTCGTAATCACTGTCTATAGGGTCCAGTGTTGTGACACGCCCATCAGTTAGTCTGAAGTATGTGTGTGTATGTACAGTGTACGTACTGTATATATACTGTATATATATTAATATCTTGCATAGTTCAGTGCAGTGGATGGTGTCTACAGTGTGCGTGTGTGTGTGTGTGTGAAATCTATATGCAAAGCAGTTTTCAGAGAGGATGATAAATGAAGTACGATGTGTTGTTTGAGAGAGGAAAATTGCAGATGACTGATATTTTACTTGAGGAGATAAAAACTGTGTGTGTGTGTGTGCGTGCGTGCGTGCATTCGTGTGATTCACAGCATTCGTGGCTATAGGAGACGACTGCTGTGTGTGCATATGTTAGCTTGTGAGTGTGCACTGGTGTGTGTGTGTGCGTGTGTGTGTGTGTGTGCATGTGTTGGCTTGTGAGTGTGCGTGTGTGTGTGCATGAGTGTGGGTGCATGTGTGCGTGTGTGTGTGTGTGTGTGTGTGTGTGTGCGTGGAGAGGGTTAGAGACGGTAGATTGCTGTGGGATTCAGCACAAGTCAATTGAAGGTAATTTACCTTCCCGGCATTTTTCTTCCTCCGTGCACGCCAGATACAGACACCTGCTCTCCAAGCCTAGTTACGATACGCTTGTCTGTCTGCGCTCATGTCAGGCTGTTTTTAATATGAAATGCAAAATGGATGTGTATGTTTACCGTCCGGTGTGTGCGTGCGCGTGTGGGTGTGTGCGCACGTGTTTGTGACCTTGCTGCACCTGCATCTAAAACCCCAATATTGACCTCTGACCTTCAGCCTTTGAGACAGAGAGACCCACTGTGTCTCTATCTCTCATGCTTTGCGTCTCACGTCTCTCTCTCTCTCTCTCTCTCACGTCTCTCTCTCTCTCTCTCTCTCTCTCTCTCTCTCTCTCTCGCTCTCTTTCTCTATTTAATCACAGTTTGTCACCCACGTCACACTGTTGGCAGTGCAGGTGAAGACCACAGACTGAGGAAATGTCAGGATGAACAGAAGATTCATGCCTGGGATTACAGGGAGCGAGGTCACTGTTTAAGACAAAAGAAAGGAAGAGAAAAGGGGCTATAATGTAAAGAGATGGTAAAATAAAACATTGGGACTAGAAGAGAGGTGGAAGAATGGAGAGAGAAAGCAATGCAAAGTATGGAGAGAGAGAGAGAGAGAGATAGAGAGAGAGGGAATAAGAGTTCAGGGGGAGTGGCGCAGATTGTCTGCCTGCAATCAATATGCACAGCAATTCTGTTTCAGAATCTGTCATCACACAACCACACACACGCACACACGCACACGCACACACGCACACATGCACACGCAAAAAACGTCCTTTAAACACCACAGGAGGTTTCTTGAGAGGGTGCAGATTTTTCTTATTTTTTTTGTCTGCCCTGGCCTAAATTTGACCAGTTTGTGGATTTGGAAGAAGGCATTGAAATATAATTTTGAAGGAGAATGTGTGTGTTGGTGTGTGTGTGTGTGAGTGTGTGTGTGTGCGTGCGTGTGTGTGTGTGTCGTAATGGGGGGGGGGCATTGTGGGCCAAATTAGCACGTCCTGTGCCTTTGCAGTGGTTACAGAGTGCTGAATGCTCCAGTGAATCAAGTTCCCTGTCATTTCAAGGTGAACCTCATTCGTCATCCGTCGATTGACGGCACACACACGTGTGTGTGTGTGTGTGTGTGTGTGTGGGAGAGATTTGCTGGGCTGTGCTGTAATGAAGCAGCTTTCTCTATCTCTGTCTTGCCCACCCACTGTCATAAGAGTGCTGGACAGTGGAAATGATTGGGCTCTGGAGAGATGGTACCTGTATGAGGTCAGGCTGACTTGGCGCCCAGGTTAACGCATGCCCCTAGTGGCCGGATCAGGGAAGACCAAAGCTTGTTTTTCTGTCAGTCAATTTAACACATTTCTACTGTTTCTTCACGATGTGACTATTGTTAATATCCATCCATCCATCCATCTTCTCCCGCTTATCCGGAGTCGGGTCGCGGGGGCAGCAGCTTCAGTAAGGGACCCCA
>JAODUK010049788.1:0-19245 GCA_027564635.1 Typhlichthys eigenmanni
ACCGATACCGATCCAGCTATTTAAGTCAGTATCGGACCGATTTCCGATCTCAGTATCGTATCGGTGCCATCCCTAGTATATAAATCAAATATAATTAATATATAATACATTATGTTAATTGTTGTTGAGCTGTGTTCTCTAATGTTAATCTTTTTGGTGACTGCTTAGAATGTTGACAGAAATGTTACTATTGCAATTCAACTTTTGTTACTGTGGGGTTACTATGAGTGTGGGTGACCAGCACACCTGGTTCTTTGCCTTGATAGACTCCTGCTGCTGTGTCAACAGCTCAGACATCTTAGTTGCTTCCTCAGTATAGCTCATCTCCATCAGCTGGAGTTTATAGTCGCGGTCCATTTCTTTATGATTCACCTCTGTCTGTAGATTTATCAAGGTCTGGTTCTGCAGAACGCAAAAAATAAAAGCAAACACAGCAAATTGTATTGTTTTTGAACCAACTGCTGTTGTGTTAAAGACATACAAAGTAACTTCTAGAGTAATGTCTATTAACTTCTAACCCTTTCATCTCCAACTGCAAAAAAGCCTCTGAACTAAATATATAGTAAATTATTCTTCAGAAAGTTTGTTGATAATTTGAACTCAAATCAGAACACCTCTCCCTTCAATGCCATAAGCTGCTTTCTCAGAAGCTGCACATAACACATTGCAAACCCATTGCAAAGGCTAGAATGCACCACTTTGTTTGTGTTCCCATTTACACAGCCAGGGCTGTGTAGAAGTACTAGATTATTTGTTCAGTGTGCACACAGAAGGGTAAGCTACATGTCGCATACCGCAAGGAGATATTTGGTCAATTTGACAAAAGGTGCATAGCTTACAATCGCTTACCAAGACAAAATAATAAGTCATACGTGAAAAGTGATAAGTAAGGCAAACACAATTGTAGGAGAGAAGAAGCATCCACTTGTCTCTTTCTTTGAACTGTTACCATCTGGGCGACGGAATCGTTCCCCTATATTCACTAAAAATAGGACAAAAAAATATGTATTTGTTCCACTAGCTATCGAGTTTTTAAACAATGGTACATTATTATTAGGAAGCTGGTCTGGCCAGACTAGGCTAATCTGTTTTAAGGTGTGTAGCATGCGTAATGTTAAAGGCCTCTGATGTTCTGCTGCAAATCAATTCACAAAAAGCAATCAACAAAAACAGAATCTACCTCTCTATACACTGTACCTTTAAATGTGATATTGGTGATTTACTGTAAAGTACCATTAGGAGCAAGCTTTTAAATAATAAAAAAAAATAAATCACATAATCACATAAACCTTGACCAGACACACGGTCACACACACACACACACGCACACACATGCACACACACGCACACTCACACGCGCACACACACACACACACACACACAAACACACACACCTGCTCCTGCAGGTCAGACTGTCTGATGAGAAGCTCCTCTGAGTAAACAAGGTCTCTCTGGAGCCCACGGCCCTGCCGGTGGGTGATCTCCCATAGCAACAGGCTTCCGTCCTCAGATGCCGTCACCAGGCACGTCTGGTCGTACGTGACCACCATCTGAAGGAAGACGTGTTTGTGTGTGTGTGTGTGTGTGTGTGTGTTGTTTATACATGTGGGTGCACGTGCGTGTGTGTGTGTGTTTGTTTGCGTGTTGTTTTACATGTGTGTACGTGTATGTGTGTGTACGTGCGTGTGTGTACACGTGTGTAAGTAACTAAGTAAGTAAAGTTTTTGTTTTTGTATAGCACCTTTCACAGACAGCAGTCACAAAGTGCTTCACAATATAATGCATTGTCAACCGCATAAACATAGAACATTCTCAGAATTGCAGTAAAACGTGGAAAGGTTTCAGTACTTCATGAAACACTACATAGAACAGGAAAACAGAGGGTAATGTAGATACTGAACTACAAGGTACCATTTGTAATGCAAATAATGTGCAGGAAGCAATTATGACAGTACTACTTAAAAGCTTGTGTGTCATACAAAGTCATCAAAACTTTCTGTTAGTAATGACATAATAAAAATGACATCAGCAGTCATAAAGGCTAACTTTGTTCCTTAAACCAACTCTTCTCTTTATCGACTTTGATATCCGACTACTTCTTTATAGTTTCTGACGTGGTACGGTTCTCGGAACCCGATGCATTGACTGCTGTAGTCATTTGCCACTTGGACAAACGTCCAAATATAAAATGTGTCCTTGCCTCCACCTCTTGCCTCCACCACGTTCATTGGGATGCATGAAGGGAAGATGCGCAGGACCTTTCATACATCTTTTCGAGTTTTGAGAGTATGCCGTGTTTTAGTATGAAAGCTGTGTAATCGTTGATACATGAGGCCCCCTGGAACTTGCTGTGTGGGGCATGGCATTACAATATTCAGGAATACAAGGTAAATAAATAACACTGAAGAACACGGTTCAGAACATTTGGTACCCGATAAGGCGAGTGGTATATTAAAAGCCAAACCGACTGTGTCGGCCTGACCCACTGTACTTAACATCTCCTAGAAGAGACTCGGCATGTTGTAAACACAAGCGCACCTTGGTAACAGCAGCACCGTGGGCCTGGTGTTCAACCCAGTCGTTGTGGGGGGCTACGGGGTAGCTGATCAACCTGATGGAACCGGAGGCGGTGCCGACGAAGACAACCCCTCCGGTGCCGGACGTGGCGAGGACGGCAAGGGCCGTATAAGCCACACCACCAGAGGGCGCTTGAGTTAGGATCTGTGGAACAGCACAGTCGGGCAGACGATGTGGTCAAAATGACACCACATGATCTGCTAACATTTAGAACACACACTGACGATAACAGTAATACTATCATGATGGCCCCACACACACAACCTCTGGGAGGACCTAGCCCATGATCATTTGTTCTTAAAGAGCGCCATCTACAGATTCTGAAGGAGCATGTGACTCCACCTTTAACACGTCCTCTCGCTCAGCCAGCCAGCACTGACCTGGCCGTCCTGGATCTCCTTCAGGGTGAGGTCCGACCCCGTGGCGTAGACGGTCCTGCCGTCGTTGCCGACGGCGACCGCGTGGTAGCTACAGGTGCAGAGGACGCTCTGCTGTTCGCTGCGGCGGTGGTACGTGTTCCAGCGGTGCACGGAGCCGTCCGCACCGCACGACACCAGCCAGTTGTCGTCCAGGCTCCAGGCCACGGCTCGCACCTGCACACACACACGCACACGCACGCACAGACGCACACGCACATGCGCACACACACACACACACGGGGAATGTTGCTAGGGAGCTTTATCCAATGGCAAAGAATTACAAAGAGCGGATTGGTGGCCTCACTCTGGCACTCCTTGACCTTCTGGAGGGACGCCCCCCACCCAGAGTACTAGTCCACGCTGTGTTTTGCGTGCTGGTGTAGTGTGTGACGTCACCCCTGCTCCTGTACTCGTTACTCGTGCGACACAAGCATGTCTCCACCACAAGATGCAGACTGACCTTGTCGGTGTGGCCCTTCAGGTTGAAGACGTTCTCGAACGTGGTCACGGAATAGACGCGAATGACGTTGCCGCTGGCGGCTGCAAACAAGTGACCGCCGTGGCTGAAAACACACTGGAGAGAGAGAGAGAGAGAGAGAGGGAGAGGGAGGGAGAGAGATGGAGAGGGAGGGAGAGAGATGGAGAAGGAAGAAGGTCAAATTTAAAAGTATTTGAGCAGAGGATCTCAATCAATTGAAAAAAAGCTGAATTGCTTTGTATATTTGAAATACAATATGCCAAGAAGAAATCGCTGTTTTGGTTTGCAGCTCAGAGAGCACGTAACACACACACTCAGCGGTTGCTACTCCTCTCCACTCCTCCCCCTACAGATAGACACAGTCTCCTACCCCTCCCCCTGAGGGGACCTATGCAACATTGTGCATGGTTGTGCTTCAAACATCAACAGTGAGCTGCTGATGCCTGCCATAACACGATCAAATGGCGTGCCGTTAAAGGCAGGTCATTCTCGAGAACGCTTGCTAACTTTGAGCTCAAATCAAAACAACGGATGCGTAGAAGTATATGATTGTTTTTTCAGCACGCACAGAGTAAGCTAGCGAAATGCAAGGAGATATTTGGTGAATTTGGCAAAAAGTGTATTAGCTTTCAATTAGCTTGCAATAGCTGACTTCACCTTTAACAGCAAAACCGTGAAACAATAAGCAATTTTAGCAGGACTATACTTCTTTCAGAGTTTTCATTGACTTCGCTGCATCAAGGGGATCAGGGGATAAAAGCTTATTTTAAGTAATTTTAACTTATTTTTTCAACAAAACCTCTTAGTTAACATCACTACTAGGGAGGCAAGGCCCAACGTGAACATGAACAAGGAACGTGTGCAAGAACGTGCTACTGTACCTCTTGGCAGCCAGGTACGGAGAACATCTTGTGGGGTCGGAGGTCGCCCGGCACGAGGCTCATCAGCGTGAGCTGGTTGGAGAAGGCGGCCAGAATGAAGAGACCTGAGGGGTGCAAAGCCACGCTATGCACCTCCTCCTGGAACACCTTGTGTTGCTTCAACTCCCTACCCGACACACACAACAGACAATGGTGTAGACACACACACACACACACACACACACACACATACACAGGAGACAATGGTGAAGACACAAAGACACACACACACACACATGTACATAGTAACATTACGCAAAACTTGCTAGTCAGTGGAGGTTGGAAGACAGAGAATACTGTAACTATTGCGGTACGGTCTAAGCAAAAGTTCAACTACACTGTACCAGAGACATGATAGATACTGTAAGGACACTGACTGCACTAACTAACTACAGTATAATGTAACATCAGTTGACGTGAAATGTCACCTTTTCACAAGTACGGGCTTGAGAATGTGGACACCTTGATGCGTCTTACTTGGTTTGGAAGTTCCAGATGTGAATGGAGCAGTCCAGGGAGCAGCTGGCAATAAGCGGCTTGCTAATGCAGGTAGAGAGGCCCGTGATAGCCTTGGTGTGGTAGGAACACGGCAGGAAATCTAAATGTGCTGGCTCCCCCTAGTGGATGACAAACCCAAGTTGATTTTGTATTAGTCCAGAGGTCTTCAACAGGGTGTCTGGGACCTCTAGGGGGTCTTCAGATGTACCGCAGGGGGTCCTCTAAATTATTAGGTTTCAAACGTATTTCCTTCTAAAAATGTAATTGTCGGAAAATATAAGTTAACATAAATACAACCTGTGCTATAACTATAAACATGTCAATAATTATTATTTCAATGGCTTAGTTAGTGGCCTACATGGCACTTTAATGTTGTATAATGTACAAATGTCAACTTGGGTTTAAGAACATGCATAGCTACAGTAACTCTGACGCTAACTGTCACGCCGACATCCCGCGGTGGGGCGGTGCTGGCCGCTCCCGCACGCTCCTGCTCCCCGGAGTACTAATCACCGATCTGTGACAGGTGGTGGCAGCCAGGGATTACCGCACCTGTTTCCGATTAAGTGTTTGTTCTCCCCTGTATTAGTTCATGTTTCTGTTTGAACCCTTGCGGGTTGTTCTCTGTGTATTTGCTTAACCCTGCACGCTGTTATATTTCTTTGCTGTAAGACAGTTGCTTTAGGTATTCGAATGCCCTGTGTGGCACCATTTTCCTTTGTTCTGTTTTATTAAACTGTTTATGTAAGTATCTTTCAAGTCAGCCTCTTTGGATGCACTACACTAACAAGCAACAATGAACTGACGAAAACAAGCGAAGCCCAAGGGCTTAAATAACTGAACACAAGGCAGGCCATTGGACAGGAGATAACAATGGGCAGGTGAAACCAATTAGACAACCAACATGTAACACGTAACTGGGGAAACGGAAAACACAGGGACACTGACAGACGCAAGACACCCTGGGACAGACATCAGACCCTAACAGAGAGCACAGGGACACTGACAGACACAAGACAGACACCCTGGGACAGACAACAGACCGTAACACAGGGAAACACGGACCAAAACAGACTTGGGTGCCGGGCAGATCCGTGACAATCACACCCTTAACACCTGGTTTGAGGGTGCGTGCTGCCTACCGGGGTGACCTCAGCGGGGGTCAGGGGGGCACTGAACAGCTGCCCCTGCTGTGTGCTGGCCACCAGGGTCTCCTGCGACGGGCTGACACACATGGAGGCTATCTTATGCTGCTGGGAACAGCTCAGCTCAGGGCTGTGAGGGTCTGGCCGCATCTGAGCACAGCAGGCATTAGAACATACAGTAAGTACTGGGCATGCATAACAGGCTCATACGTTGTGCAATATACATTTGATTATTTTCTTTTAACTGTACATTGATGTTTTCTAGTTTATTTGTATTTTTTTGTCTTATATATCATGTATATTTTATTGTATTTTCTTGTATTTATTTGCTCTATAAATAAAGCTTATTATTATTATTTAATAATAATACCCATGCTACAGTTTGTATGCTTTTGTGTGCACATTAAGACAAGTTTTATATTTTTTAAACTGTCTTGGGTTGTTATTTAGGTCTATACTGTAAATTAATATTTTATGATACATTTTACATTACCGTAGGTCATAGTTTTCCTCCTACCTGTATATATTTGAGACCCCCCTCTTAGTGAAATATCAATAACGCCATATCATTCAAACATTCTAACAGACTTAATAGGGTTAGCCATGTCAGGGTTGGTAGTAAGGTTAGCCTTAAACACACAAACTGTAAACACAGCCTTATTTCAACAGGCAACAAGTTGTCACATTTACCCGTAGCTCGTTTGTCTTCCTGTAAGTGTACTTGTCGCCTGCCTTCTCAAACAGACACACCGTCCCCGGGCCCGCTGAGCAGATGAAGCCAGTGGAGTAGGGCAAAATGGCAGTGATGCGAGGGCTGGGGGGTGCTTCTTCCTGGTCCTCAGGTACTGCTGGGACTGTCTCGTCTTCTTGTCTGGGCAGGGACACAAGCATTACTTCAACATGTGCTGGAAATCTGACATCTAAATTTGTAAATATACATATTGTACTTCTGTAGCTAAACAACAACAACATGCTGTACTTCTGTAGCTAAACACCAACATGTTGTACTTCTGTAGCTAAACAACAACATGTTGTACTTCTGTAGCTATACAACAACAACATGTTGTACTTCTGTAGCTAAACACCAACATATTGTACTTCTGTAGCTAAACAGCAACATATTGTACTTCTGTAGCTAAACAACAACATGTTGTACTTCTGTAGCTAAACAACAGCAACATGTTGTACTTCTGTAGCTAAACAGCAACAACATATTGTACTTCTGTAGCTAAACAGCAACAACATATTGTACTCCTGTAGCTAAACAGCAACAACATATTGTACTTCTGTAGCTAAACAGCAACAACATATTGTACTCCTGTAGCTAAACAGCAACAACATATTGTATTTCTGTATCTGTAGCTAAACAACATATTGTACTTCTGTAGCTAAACAACAGCAACAACATATTGTACTTCTGTAGCTAAACGGCAACAAACATATTGTATTTCTTTAGCTAAACCACAGCAACAACATACTATTTCCCTGCTAAAAAATCCAGCATAAACCAGCATTAATTCCATGCCGGTCCAGGCTGGTTCATACTAGTTAGTGCTGGGGTAGTGCTGGTCTAGCTGGTGGACCAGCATAGTCATGCTGTTCTAAAGCAACATGGTTCCAGCATGCAAAACATACATAGCAAGGTGTACAGAATGCCCAATTGCACTAGAACTGGTACAAATACATGGAAGTAGAAGAGGTTGATAATATACACCATATTTACTATGATACTGCACTGAATCACAGCCAATGAAGACAGTGCACACTACCACCTTTAAGTAAACCAACGTCGGCTAACTATAATCACACACTTCTGACCTGGGTTCTTCTTCTCTCCTGGGGTCCTCGGAAGCCTCATCGCCAACAGAGATCTCAGAGCGCAAGTACCCCGAGTCAAACACCAGCAGCCTGCCCGCATCCGTGCCAGCGATCAGTTGACCCCCTGCCAACCAGGTGTGGCAGAGGACATTATTGACTTCCACCTTCGCCACCCTGCTCTGCTTCAAGACCCCATCGGCGTAGCGGAACAGCTTGAACACACCGATACCGCTCACACAGAACTGAGTGTGGTCGCCTGGGTTGAAGCTGACCTGTGGTGAAACATGATTACCTTTTATAGACAGAGCAGTCCCTGTAACAGGCACTGCCCGAGAGGCAGTGATTAAAGCCTAGTATTGCAAGTGTAATACAGCATTCTACATTTGGGATACAAGAAGAGATCGGCACATTCTGGTTTTTGGACGTGTACACTGTACTGTAGTAGAAATTATGTTTGCGTGGAAAAACATTTTAGTTAAACCCTCATTGTAAGTTAATGTACTGATGTATAGGATTATTATTCTATTTTGTCTATGTATTTAATGAACCTAATATTATCAAATATTTTTCAACCTCCTTTTTTATCTAAACTAAAAGGCTCAGTTCAATATATACAGTGGACGCAGCACATTTGATTAGCTACAGTATATTGAGGTAGGAATCAGTGAAATGGTTTATTTTCATTTCATTCCAGAGTTATATAATTTCAAACAAATACCTCTCCAGCTGAAAGGTTTGAGAACCCCTGAGAATGTTAGACCAGGGGTTCTCAAACTTTTCAGCTTGCGACCCTTAAAATAACAGTGCCAGAGACTCGTAACCCCAGAGTTGGTCAAACCAAAACCACCATAATATTTAATAATATTTTAAAATTGGCTAGTAGCAGAATGTATTGATGTAGAAACTGTACTCCTACTAACAATTATGGCTAAAATATGTTATTTCTAATCATTTTAAAATGTTATTTTATTTTTGAAAATCATCTTGTGACCCCCTCTGCTGCCCCGCAGGGGGTCCGACCCCCACTTTGAGAACCACTGTGTTAGACCACCTAGGCATGACTTACCTGTGAAACAGTATAATCAGGACTGCTGGTCTTCATGGTGCACATGACTTTGCGTTTCTTCCACAACCAGAAGACCAACGTCCACTCTGGGCCACCTGACTGGCCAATCAGGTACTTGGAATCAGGGGAGAAAGCCATGCAGACAAATTCTTGCATGGTAGCATCTGTTCCAGTCAGAACCATCCTCTTTTTGCTCTGCTCGTTTTGTAAGTCGTAGATGGTGATGGTGGCTCTCTCCCCAGGCTCTGACACCGCCAAGTAGAGCCGGTTGGCAGCAAGAGCCATTGCTTGTATTCCCTGGCTCTTCACTATACCTGGTTGGACAACAAGACAAGTAGGGTTACCATGAAGTGCCTGGGCAAAGTATCAGATCAGTATCAATCATGCTAAGCAGTTACTGTAGTTAGCTAACCTATAATAATTGTAAGCTACCGTACTTTAAAAATGCCGCTGTGCTGTGTAAATTGAAGTTTCCAGTCCTGCAAAATTATACCGCACCGTAAACAGTGGCCTATTCATGCGTTATGTATGCTACACGTCCATACTGTAGCCTACTGTAACGTATGCTATATTCCTAAAAATATAATCAATTATTATTAAAATATTATTATATTAAAATCAGATATAATTCGTGAAACACGGGACACACACACACACACACACACACACACACACACTGGTCAGTAGACTACTTTTTGAAAGTTGAATGGTAATTATTTCACTCTACTAGCAGTACCGTACCAACCTTGAATGAATTTCTGCCATGCCTGGTCAATGTTATAGCGCACCAAGATATCCCCACAGGGAAACAGTATGGTGTGGTCGTCCAAGAAGGTCAAATTATTAGTCACCTCTGTCCGCAGACCAAAGATGTAGCGGAGCTCTGCAACTACTGTCGCCATGTTCTCTGGACCGTCAGTCACTGGTGATTATATTATGATATAGCCTACCGAAAATCAAAATGCCCCCAAGTTTTGCTTTATACTCCTGCTGTGTGAGTTAAAAAGCCGACGGTAACTGTTTGCGTTACCAAGGATACAAGCCAGGTAGATGCTGCACCTTGCGAGACAAACCACTTGGAGGCAGCAAAAACCAACACGTGTAACCTACTGTTATTCCACATGATAACACCCAAGTGTAACCTACTATGTTATTCCACATGATAACACCCAACACGTGTAACCTACTGTTATTCCACATGATAACACCCAACACCTGTAACTTACTGTTATTCCACATGTTAACACCCAACACGTGTAACCTACCATGTTATTCCACATGATAACACCCAACACGTGTAACCTACTATGTTATTCCACATGATAACACCCAACACGTGTAACCTACTGTTATTTCAACATGATAACACCATACACTAAAATACAGCTGCAGAAAAAAAGACCACTTCAGCATTTTTATTTAATTTTCTATTTACATTTAATATATGTATTTTTAGATCTGTATTTATAGAATTTGTATGCATGTTATATGTTTTACATTTAAAGCATATTTATGCTATTACATAATATGCAGAAGTCTCTTAATCTTTTCTGCGGCTGTATAGAAATATAATAAATATCAGTAACATTTATATAGCAATAAATGCATTAAACACACGATTTTCCTTTGCTTTAATGTTTTTAATGTTTATACAAGAACAGTATATTTAGAACAATGAACAGTCTGAGAAATGTTGTACTCAGTCCAACTTGGACAAGTTTGCAGTGACGCCTTCACTATTGCTGTAGCCTGAAATGAGAATGGGATTGTTAGCATAGTGATTGTAATTCTATGATTATATCATATACCAGTGGTCTTCTACAGGGGTACTGGGACCCCTAGGGGGCCCTCAAAGGTACTGGAGGATGTCCTCCAAAATATTTGATCCCAAACGTATTTTCGTCCAAAAATTAAAATCTCAGAAAATATACATTAACATAAATACAATCTGTGCTTTACATATAAATCTGTCAATAATTATTTTAATGGATTAGTTAGTGATCTACCTTTATACATGTCACTATAGGCCACCCTACACATTACTGTTGGCCCAGTAACTAAATATTTTAAACCATTTGTGATAGGAAAAACGTTGAAGACCTCTGTCATATACTGCTATAAGGTATATACTGTAGAAATTAATAGTACAGACAGACAGACAGACAGACAGACAGACAGACAGATAGATAGATAGATAGATAGATAGATAGATAGATTCCATGTTGAAATAATATACTGTATTTAGTTTATACTTAATAATCAATGTACAGTATTATGTGCTATTTATTTACACTTGGAAATTGTTTTGGGCTTTTGAACCGCAGTGCTGCTTGACCCCAAAGTATATCTCCGTCCATTTTAAGGGAACGCATATACTGTAACAATCTGACACAAATTCATAATGTCTGATGTCAGTATGTCATGTATGTCATTTACCCTTTTATATAATTTTTTTTTAAGGGTTATACAAGCCCACATGCTCTCTTCTCACTCTCCACCTCCTAGCACTCAATGCTAACTTAAGAAAATGTTCCTTTTTCTCTTTACCCTATTTATAATCTTCTTTTAAATAATAATAATAATAAATAAATCATACTTTGCTCTTATGTAATTAGCACTTTAATATTAGGCATTTTAATATTCAGGCCACTAGGAGCTTTGTTGGATGATTTAATGATATATTGTCGTGGTAGTAGACATGATGACAAGATGCTGTAACTATTCTGATATAATATTGGTTGCTTACAATTACTGGTGTTTGACCTGTCCAACTAATGACAAATGTACTACATGTACTGTAAGTCGCTTTGGATAAAAGAGTCTGCCAAATGCCGTAAATGTAAAATGCAAATGTAAATTCATAAATGAGAAACAAACACTCCCCCAACATCCAAATCTCTAAACAAATATCAGTAAAAATTGATAAATAAACCAGGATAAACATTACAACATCCCAAAGCATGGTAGAATATCTGTAACCATACAGTATACCTGCTCCTCTGCTGTTGATCCAGTCCTGCAGCCAAGGCACTGGCTGGTACAGGCTCAGGTGGGGGAGGCTCACAGTCCTCCTGCCACCTGGAGCAATAACAAAGGCCTATATACGAGGACACACAAACATGGTAAATGGACTGCTTTTATCCAAGGTGCTTTACAGTATTTTGCCTCACATTCACCCATGGCGATTTCTGCCATGCAAGGTGCAGCCAACCACCAGGAGCAGTTGGGGGGTAGGGTGATAGGCATCTTGCTCAAGGATGCTTACAGGTAGGTCAACACCAGGGATTGAACCTACAACATTTCAGGCTGGGAGCCCAACACCCAGACCACTCAACCATCCTGCCCCCCCAAACATGATCTAGTTATTAAAGAGTCACCCTACATTGTGTTTTGTTGAGCTGTAAACTAAGCACGGAACTAACTGTGATGAGACACCTCAATGATGGTCGTGTTAATATTGTCAAAATATCATCTGGATTTTATGAATATGGCTTCGTCATATTTGTTAAAAATCGCCCAGGGCAGGGCAATTGTTTGTTTCGAACCGTACTTTTGTTGCTCTCGTGCGTCATCAATGTCTCAGCACCCTCCCTCCTCTTCATTAATGCCTCAGCCCCCTCCCTCCTCTTCATCAATGTCTCAGCCCCTCCCTCCTCTTCATAAATGTCTCAGCTCCTCCCACCTCCTCATCATCAATGTCTCAGCCCCTCCCACCTCTCGTCATCAATGTCTCAGCTCCTCCCTCCCCTTCATCAATGCCTCAGCTCCTCACTCCTCTTCATCAATGTCTCAGCCCCCTCCCTCCTCTCGTCATCAATGTCTCAGCCCCTCCCACCTCTTGTCATCAATGTCTCAGCCCCCTCCCTCCTCTTCATATGTCTCAGCCCCCTCTCTCCTCTTCATCAATGTCTCAGTTCCCTCCCTCCTCTTCATCAATGCCTCAGCCCCCTCCCACCTCTTTATTAATGCGTCAGCCCCGTCCCACCTCTTTATCAATGTCTCAGCATATGTTTTAGCATTTTAGCAAGTTGTACAAAATCAAATGTGCTGTCTGTTGAACACTCTCTGGTTTGCAAAAATGAACACATGATTAATGAATAATTCTCAATTGTGCCCGGTCCTGTTTCCTCCCCCGACTCCTTAGCAACCCTGGTATGCCGTGTGTAGTGAAGTGGCCTGCTTTTATTTGATCTCGCCCAGACAAGACACCATGATGTGTCCTATACTACTACAGAATGGAGGGACCATATTAAAAAACAAAATAAAACGAAATATGAAACTTGGAAACCTCTATCTAGAGCACGCAGTGATTGTGAAATAGTGGGCCGTGAGCTAATGTGGATGAGGGCTGCATGAGATTCAGCTTCGTCAAACGTTTATTTTTACCAATTTACCAAATGTTTAGCATGACTTAATTAAGAGAGATCTTTTATTTTGAAAGTTGGAAATCTACAGAAATTACTGCACTATTAATTTTGTGAAGAAACCTGGCTTTGTTGCAGTTTTTCGTTTGTTTCATGTTTTGAACTGTGCATATTATGGATTACTGCATTACTGCAATTGTTTTGTGAATTAAATTGATTTGTAAATAAAAAGGTTTTTCAGTCCTGACTTAATGACTAAGGACAAATGTGGGTCATGGGGTTAGACCAATTGAGAACCACTGATGAATGAACACATTAATTTTATATGACAAATGAATGTGTTGGCACTATACTTGCTGACACATCCATTATGTATATGTTGTTATTATTTGCACCTGTTAGAGCAGGATAACAGATTTTTTGATTGCTTGTTGACCAGCAAGTAGCTGCCCATCTTCAACCTGCAGAAAATGCTGAATCAGCCAAATTAGCACAATATGTGTTTTCACAGGCCCTGAAACTCAACAACACTATTTTTCATTCAATGTACAATGTACAATCAATGTACAATTGTGGATCAGAATAAACAATAAACCTAATAAGAATGTAGGTGTACCTCTGCTTGTCCAGGTAACGAGAATGGTTGGAAGTGTGGAAGGACTGGTAGGCCGTGATAGGGGATGGGAGGCATGGGGGGCATGTTGACCAGCATGGCGGGGTACGGGAGGTATCTGGGGAAATGTGGGACCAGCCGCAGGGGCAGGCCCATGGTGGAAGGCATGGCCATGAATTCCCCCGGGTACAGGTCTCTGCCTCCGAATTCACCATATGGAGGTGCTGCGAATGAAATGTAATGAACCTTATATAAATAGAGAACATAAATATAAAAGCTAAAGAAGGAACAAATAAATGAAGACAAAGGAGGCTTTGTGCTGTATGGACCACTTAAATGGTTTATGAAGTCACATTTGACCTTCCACTTTATTTATTAGATTTATTTATTACTTTAGAATTTACTTTATTTAATGAAATAAAATAAAAACTGATAAATAAATGTGATTAAACATAATTTAGATTAAATAGATTATAACACATACATATATTTTAACAAAACATGAGAAATATGTATAATTTACAACCACAACAAAAACAAAGTAAATATTTTTAATGCAAACCCACAAGTGATTAATAATGTCCTTAATTAATATTATGTTTTATATCCTTGTCGGTATGGGTTGCAACCCCTTGTCAGGTATTTCAACCAACCAACGATTAAACTATGTAGGTAATTAAAAACATTATATCTAAATTTTTTACGAAATAATTAATTAAGTATTCAAACAGTTTTTTAAATGACTGTCAAATAGGCAACAGGCTACATAATTTGCGCTAATTCAGTTGCGTAATACATAGAATATTGTGGCCTTTCTGGAAAGTATAATCAGTGAGACCATAATAAATAATGAGACCAATTAGATAATCTTAATAGCAGGCTAAATTATATTAGGTTTCTATATGCCGATAGCCCTATTTACAGCGACATTTTATATACATGTTTGTAGACTCATTTATATGCACCTATAATAACTGTTAGAAAGTAGAATACAATAGATACATTATTATGAATAACCTTAAATAAACTTTACCAGTCATGCCTAGCAGTCCATCCTGGGCCCTGATGCGCTGTCCCGCCGATCTAAGCATGTCCCGTGTCCCCTCGAATTGGTCAACTGCAGCCGGTCTTTCGTGGAAAACGGTGGGAGAACATCCGTTAAGCCCCAGATCTTCTCTTGGTGAAATATCTCGGAATGATGTCACTGCGTGGAGCTCCACATAGGTTTTTCCATTTACATCTTCAACTCGTCCATCGGGCGTTTTGATGGCGCTATTTTCTGGGGCATCCGCACCAGGTGTGACCGAATGGTCGGAGGCGTTTCCTGTGGCTAGACCGGACCTTGCGGCTGCATCGACCCGGGCAGACTGCCTCTTCAAACGGCGCTCCACCGCCATTATTCTCGACCTTTTCGTCACAAGGCCGCACTTTACACAACAACATGTAAAAAACGGGCAGACCTTCACGTGTCCCTTCTGCGGAACGAGGTTTCCGTGATTTCGGCACCTGCCGCACATTGGTGGTCTCCCCACTGCGGATGAATTGCGCTCCTTTGAGGCGAACATGAGGCTAATTTCTTCTCCTATTGGAGTCCAGGAGGTCAATCGCTCTTTGGTCGGGTCAGAATAAACGAGACCCCTGCTATTCCCCCAGAAATGGCTATGATTTGAATGGACACGTGACACCTAAACATGTAGCATTTTGTGGCGTGGGAAACGTCCAAGCACTCAGCTCTCATCTGGAGAGGCCAGAGACAGGGGCCCATCAACTCACATTACCTAACATGTCACTTAATCTGCCAACACAGTATCTATCCTAGCCTATATACAATTGTAATAAAGTATGATTATAATGTGTGTAAAAATGTTAAAAGACACAAGTTGTCCTCCAAACTGAGATGAGCAGATGAGTTTGAGATGATTTGGGAAAAATGCTTTAAATTCTTACACTGTTTTTCTTTTTATAGGGGTGTAGGGTGATGAATTACATATTTAATGTTTTACATTTTATTCAAGATCAAGTAACAATGTTAAATTCCCTTTTTTTATGTTAGATTTTATAATTGCATATGAAAAAGTTAACATCACATAATGTAAGAGGAGGGGGAATAAAACATATTAAAGTTACTCATTAACACAATTTCTTCCGGGCATTGTGCAGACATATAACTACATTATTCAACCTTTGCCCAGCACGTCTCTGTTGGTGCCTGTTTTAGAAAGGCGTTGAACAAGAAGACAGACAGAAAAAAACAAAAACAAGAAAGAAAACGTCAGTTTAAACTTGGACGGAGATATACAGTATACAGCTACATTATAAGCATTTGGTATCTTGTCAGGTAAGTTGTGTTTGTCAACAGTAAGAGAGAAGATGATAGTAATGTGTGTTTAATCATAGGGTGCCAGCAGTCAGTACAGTATGCTGTGGTCATATGACTTCAGTGAATGATCTACTGCAGGTAGAGATATATAACCATACTGTATATCCAGGAGCTTTTGGGATACTGTACATCAATGTTTTGTGTATACACTACAGCAGTGGTTTCCATCCTTTCTAGTCTTATACCCCTTGAGCTGTTTTGCCAAGGCAATAGTACCCCTATACTTGTGGGTTGACGATTCTCCTAAATGAAAAAAAACAAAAATTATATTGAACGCACATCTCCATGTGTTACAGTAGCTAGTCGATTTGATTGTGTGCAGGTTTGACATGCACGTGAACTTCACAGAGTAGTGTAACTATTGACACCTATACGCTGGAGAAATATCAATAACAATATCTGCGGAACTCTTGCATAGATAGCCTATATATATTGTACTGTAGCAATTTACATTCATGGCTGTGGGGCTTTTCCTATGGCTGGCTTTGGGGCTCTTCCTATAGCTGGCTGTGAGGCTCTTCCTATCCTATTCATATGTGCAATTAATTATGAGTATGATTATCATACTCTACTACTACATACTCAACTAATCATTTCTATATTATCCTCATTATCCTCATATTCTACCCTGCACTTCTCAGTTAGCTTCCAACCCATGTACATCCATTAGCTCCAGTTGCTAGTGTAGGATTGCAGCTGAAGTGACCTCAGTGATGTAGCGTTTTTGGTTTTGTCCCTCCCCCGATGTGCAGGTGTGAGGGGTGCACATAGCTTCCCAGAGAGACCGGGAAAGATAGAGCTGATGGCTTCTCGGTGCTTGGATTGTAACAACGTAGTTCTATATGGTGTGAGTGAATGAGTGTGTGTTTCTGTTTGTCTGTGTCAAACAGGGTCAAATTGACCAGAACATTTTATGAAGGACATATATATGTGGGGGCATTTTAGCATACTACTACATTAGCTTGTTCTTTTACATGTTCTTCACATACAATAATCCAAGGCCATGGAGTTTCAGGTTGAAAGAACTCGTCCATGCACTATTCTTCTTTTATGGGACATTTTAAACGGGTTAATTTGACCCGAACACCACACAAATGGAATGTGAATCTTTAACTCTTTATCTCTCTGTGAGTGGCGAAATATTATTCATTTACTTTGTTTCAGGAAAACACCAAAACATAGGTATGGGGCACCTGAGCTGGCATGTGATGGTGGCGATCATCCTTTACGGAGCCCTTGCCACGGTAGTTCATACCCTCCCCGCACTAGAACACAGGGAAAACAGACATCTGAACAGAAGGCTTCTGAATGAAATGGGTTCTCCTGGCCCAACTAACCTCACCAGAACATTCGATGACTCTGGTGAGATCAAATGAAATTTGACGTAACTTGTTTGCTCTTTTCAAATGGATCTATAAAGGCATCCATACGGTTTGGTTCCATGTGACCGCCATTATAGCCTATGGCTTACTGTGTGTGTCATCAGCATTCAGTTGCCAACTGAATATGAAAATAACTATGCTACAATACCACCTAGACCTTATAGGCCTATATGCTATAAAACGTGGTATAAAATAGTATTAATATAACTGCTAATAATTATACTCATGTTTTATGTACACAGTATGTTGTTACAGATAGGCCTGTTAATACTAAGCCTAGGTTAGGGATATAGCCTACCGCTAGACTCCTGCTATATTAATAGGCCTACATGTAGACTAGAAATGTTAATATGTGTTAATGCGTTTTTAGGTTTAGAACATGGTTTCTGTCTTTGCTGTATTCCAAATGCATGAAACAGGACTCCACATGACATGACACTCTACTCTTTCATGCCATTTGTCTTTATCCGAAGAAGAGCAAGAGAACTACAGATCCCAGACCTGGTCCTACCTGGCAGCCGGCCTGATCACGGCACTCACCCTGTCCGCCCTGGTGGTGCTGTCTGTCAAAAGTGGCATCTTCCACCGCTTCCTGGCCCACTACCGACACTCATTGCTTCTGGAGCCGGATGGGCTGAGCCAGTACGGCCAGGACGACGTGTCTATACCCGGGAATACGGTGTCGGGTAGGGTGGGTGAGCGCTCGGTGACCCAGGACGGCATGGAGGAGGACGACGACGGCTTCATCGAGGATAACTACATCCAGGCCAGTGAGCAATACAGAGTCGAGAGAGCAAAGGAGGAGGAATACGAGATGGAGGAGAGCGACGATGATCTTCAGTTCATAGGCATATAGGCTGGGGCTAGATTACAATATAATGTAGCCTAATGTTTGAAGTGAATTGTTATTAGACAATTATTAAAGACGGCAGAACCCAGTTATTATTCCCTAGTTAACTATGTTTTGATACCCAAAGTGTCTGTGGAAGTCGTGCAGTAGGCCTTCCTCCTCTACTCGATGGGGAGGGGTAGAGAGTGGCAGATTTACATGCATATCAGAGGTGCTTTGGGTTTCAAACCAGCAGTGTTACAGGCCTACAACATAACGTTGCTTTCAACCACGTTTAATCCCAGACACAAATCATGTGTACCTTTAATAGAGCATACCGTAAGCATACAGTATGAGATTGGTTACTTTATATTCACTTTAGTGAATCTATCTATTATTACTTTTTTTTAATTATTCCAACACAAAATAATGACTCTTGGTTTAGGTGACTGTGTGACATTTTGAACAATGTATAAACAACACTTGCTATAATTTAAAACAAATGTATTGTAGACTATTGAATGGATGTATTAAAATACTAAATAAAATCCCGCTTGTCACAATTTCACATCTATAGTAGCATAATAATAATACTTAAAACAGTGGTTTCAAACATGGTATATCCTACAGTAAATATTGTTGACATGTAGGTCTCAAGGCTTGAAATATGAATAGTATACAGTTCAGTATATTGTGTGTGTGTGTGTGTGTGTGTGAGAGAGAGAGAGAGAGAGAGAGAGAGAGAGAGAGAGAGAG